>APFE030503370.1:0-15265 GCA_000404065.3 Pinus taeda | reverse complement strand
GGCATGTATAAATATGTATTGTAACATTGAAAGGAACATAATGAGAAATCAAGTTGGTAGTCCCGGTTTTGGGATCCAGGGGAAAATCTCTGTGCATATGTGTTTTATGTGTTATGCTCTCGCATTGTTTATTTTCTTTGTTTAGAATTCATATGTAGGTAATTTCTGTACAGGGTTAAAACCTACAAAAAGTAGGAGCCATCTGGTTATTCTTCCATTAGCGATTGGTTTATTCATTAAGTATCTAATGGCAGAATGGTTTGTATGGACAAAAGTTTCATAGCTAGTTATATAATGTTTGAACTTATTAATGGCATGAATCACAGCTAAGAACTCCTTCTCGGTTTTAGTATAATTTAACTCTGCAGGGGTTAAATTTTTACTGGTATAATAATTGCATAAGGAGTGAGACCTTTTTGTCCCAAAACAGTTCCTAAGGCTGAATTTGAAGCATCTGTTGAGATATGGAAAGGTAATTTCCAGTTAGGTCCTTTTAAGATGGGTGCTTTAGAAATTCTCTTTTTCAATGTTTCAAAGGCAACTTGACATTCGATATCCCAACTGAATTCACAGTCTTTTGTAAGTAGTTTAAAAAGTGGAGATGCAATCTTTGTGAAGTTTTCTATAAATCTTCTATAATATCCGGTAAAACCGAGAAAACTTTTGACGTCCTTTTGACAACTTGGCACTGATAACTTGGAAATGACTTCTACCTTAATTCCATCTCTGGAAATATGGTGACCTAAAAACAGTTCCTTCGTTAAACATCATGAAACATTTTTCATGGCTTAATGAGAGGTTTGTTTCTTGACATCTTATTAAAAATTTCTCCAGGTTCCCTAGTGCTTTGTTGAAAGAGTCCCCATAGACTGTGAAATCATCCATGTATACCTCCACACAATGAGGGATAAGGTCAGAGAAAATGCCAAGGACTTCCCTTTGGAATGTTGCAAGAGCATTACATAGCCCAAAGGGAAGTACTCGGTAAGCATAAGTTCCCCATGGACAAGTGAATGTGGTTTCATCTTGATCTTCAGGGGTCACCTGAATCTGGCTGTATCCAGTAAACCCATCCAGGAAGAAAAAATATATTTTGTTGCTAGAATATCTAAGACCTGATCTATGAAAGGTAGGGGAAAGTGGTCTTTTAATGTTGCTTTATTCAATTCCCTGTAATCGATGCATACTCTCCATTTCCCATTTTTTTAGGGACGATTACCAGGGGTGAAACCCACTAACTATCAGATATTGGATAAATGAAATTTACATTGAATAATTTTTGCAATTCTTCTTTAACAATTTATTTTAGATTTGGGTTCATTCTTCGCTGAGGTTATCTAAATGGTATTGCATTTTGTTCAATGTAGATATGATGTATGAAAGTTTTAGGATCAATCCCTCTCATGTCAGTATATTCCCATGCAAAAGCAGAAGAATGTTTCTGTAAAATTTCTATCAATTGTTTCTTTTGAATGTCTTCCAACTTTTCATTGATATTTAAGGTCTTTCCTGGAAAGATTTCTATCGAGGAATTCCCAAATTTCTCCATGGACAACAATGATACTTGTTTAGAGGAGAGATATTCATTTAGACTACGCTCATAATGTGAGGAAGATTCATTATTTTCTAACAAGTTTAAAAGTTTGTCTTCCTCTTTTACTTGTTCAGTGACAAGAATAGGTTGGATGTCTTCTCCATCTTCTATCCATTCTTCAGTTTCTGTATCTATTGTTTTCTTGCAAGGAGGTATAATGTAAATTTCTTTGTAGAATTTCCATATGAGATAAACATATCTTTTTCCTATAGCTGATGAAAGCATCTACTGTGGCTAACCAAGGTATTCCTAGAATTAAGGGATGTCCTCCTAGATTGCTATTGGGTGTTAAGACCATGAAATCAACATGATATTCCCAAGAATCTAAGGATACACAAACATCCTCTAACACACCATCAGGTTTAATAACAGATCTATCTGCTATTTGCAACAAAGTTGGTGTGTATTGAAGATTAGAATCCTAAGTGTATCCATCACCTGTTTGCTCATTATGTTTATAGCCACTCCTAGGTCAATCAGTGTGTTTGGTATTTCAGTTCCATTAATGTGAATTTTTACAATGGGGCTTCCTGGGTCTAGATACTTTTGGATTATCGTTTTTCCCATCATAATGTCTGCAATTTTTCCGACTAACTGGATTTTTTTTTTATATCTTTTCTTTTTCTTCCTGATCGTTGTGTACTTAATTCCTTAATTGTTTTTGCAAAAGTTGGTATTTATTTTATGGCTTTCAATAAATGAATCTTAATACAGACATTTCTCAATTCTTCCATCATATTACAGTTAAGAAAGATAATTTGTTTCTCTACTCCTTCATCGATTTTTAATCTTTCTGGGAAAGGTGGCCTAACTAATATTAAAGGTTGTTCTATGATAGGAGTATTTATTGGAATTTCTTCTGTTTGTCTAGTTTCTTTTTGTGGAAGAGAGGTCTCTCCTTCTTCTGACTGATTCTTATATTTTTGAAGATCCGATTTTGTTTTTTGGATGAAAATGGGAGGGTTTTTTGGTAATACCCTTCCAGACCTCAATTGAACATTGTTTAGGTCTAGTGGGGTTATTACATAAGTTTGAGGATTCTAACCCTCCATGTTGTATACTGGTTGTTGTGGTACTTTATTATTAGGATTTGGAAGTGGTTGAGCAGGTAGTTAATTTGATTTTTGTGGAAATCGTAGGGAAAGTTGCGGATTTTGATTCTATACTAGGACTTGTGGTAATTGATTAGTTTGAGGAATTTGATTGGACGAGGTTAAGAATTGTGGTGGAATATAGGAGGGTGAGTATTGCTGATATTGAGCATAGGCTCGATAAGGATTTTGCCATCCTTGATTCCAAGGTTGTGATTGTGGCAGAGCCCAAGACTGCCAAGTTGAATTCCAATTACTTTGTGAAGATTGGGCAAATTTTTGTGGTCAAAATCCTTGTGGTTGATTTGGTTGGGGGTTTTACCATGGTCTTTTAGCTAAAAATTAGAGAGGGTCTACTGGTTCTGAGATTCCTTCGTTATTGAATACATCCTTGAGACCTAGTAAGGATGGACATTCCTTTGTATCATGATTATCCACACATATGACACAGGTTTCTATGACTTTTGAGTCTAAGGGGTATTCTCTCAGAGCATGTTTCTTCCGACATTTGGGACAGAAGATAGATAATGCAACATTTTCATAATTTTGTTTGTTCTGTATTTTAAGGGTGTCTATTTGTTCACTTAAGCTCCCTAAAATATCTGTCTTAAAGGTATCAAGTAGGTTCCCTATTTCTGCCCTACTAACTGTTCCAGCTGCAGAATTGTTTATTCTTGATAAGAGAGGGTCTCTAGGACTCTTTCAACTCTTGCTTTGCCCCTTGATATATGTACACACAAATCACAAATATCTGCAAATGGGAGTTGGGAGATATCTCCTTTCCCTGTTAGGTTAACTAGATCGATCCATTCATCTTTAACAACTCTGAGTAAAAGAGCTTTTAAGGTTTCTTCATCCAAATTATCCATTTTTTCTCTTTTAACATTGTAAACAAATCTTTCTACTAAGTCTTCAAGATTCTCATCTTCTTTCTGTGTCATCTTGAAGACTTCATCCTTAAGGTTGCTAGGCATACAATAGTCTCTATACTTGCCGAAGAAAGCCTCCTTCATCTATGCCCATGCTGCTATAGAATGCACTCCCAAACTCATAAACCATTTTAATGTTGAGTCTTTTAATGTGGCTGGGAATAATTTCAACTTTTGAGCATCATGCAGATAGTCATATGATATGCACAGTACTTCAAATTCAAAGAGAAATGTCTTCAGATCCTCATTTCTTTTCCCATGGAAATTAGGAAGAATCGAAGGTGATATATTTTTCATTGTGAGGGTTGTATCCTCATCAAGGATAGGGAATCCCGAAAGATCTTGATTCCCCCTACCTCTACCCCCTCCTCTACCTCTACCTCTTCCCTTTCCTCTGCCTCCAATCCTATCCTCTTCACCGTAGACATTATGAACTTTTCCTTCTTCTTCAGCCATGATAGATTTTTCAGAACTAAGATAGTGTTCTTATAATCTTTCTAGTTTCTCTATCAATGGTTGTTTAGAATACGTTTCCAATCCCTCCTCTTCACTGGGAATTTCTAATTCTTCTCCCTCGAGTTTTCACCAGTGGAGGACAGAAAGATTACTCCTATGGTTGGGGATGTAGGATTTTCTTCAATTACAACCTCAGTAGAGGAAGTAGGCGAAGTTTTGGACTGAATTTCCGATCTTGAGACTTCAGGAAGTCTTTGTTGTCCCCTAAATGGAATTTGGGTTTGAGCAGGTGGTGTCGAATCTCGAAATTGTGGTGGAGTGAATGGATTTGTGGGAATGAAACTTCTTCTTTGTCCTACAAATCTACCTCTAGAGTCTCTATCTAGAGTCTCTATCTCTACGCATGTCATGTTTTTAAATTAATGATGATTTTGTTTGTTGTTTTTTTTTATGGCTTCTAATTATACTTCCCCGGCAACGACGCCAAAATGTTTGGTCAATTCAATGTCCTTGACTTGACAATCATAAATTGTCAACCAGGGTGCGTAGACTGACGAAGTATAGGTGCACAATATGTGCTTAGAAGCTATCTTAGTATGTCGTTATGTATTTATCAAAGTCTAGTCCGAGGGTGGAGGTGATGTTGTTAGTTGAACTAATGTTGTCATTCTTAAGGATAAGTTTCTGAGGAATCAATCATTGTTTAATTAGTTTGTGGATGATGTGAAGGTGGTTTTACTTATGTTAAGTTGTTTGGAGTTTGATTTTAAACCTTCTTGCTGTAGCTCCTAATCTTCTAAGTGTAAAATAGAATCTTACTCTAGCATCTATGAAGGAATTACTTTTGAACTCAATTGTTTTAGGAGAAGTCTTCTCACTTATTCAATTTTTGTTCAAGCACTGTAATCCAGGCAACATTTCTGAATTGAACACACTTAATTATGCTGGATAATAAGCAAAGAAAATAATTGTGCAGTACCAAGTATAAAGCAAAGTAAACAACAGTCTAATCTAGGTATAAAGCAAAGTAGAATTCTTATGCGGGTAACGATTTGAAATCATTATACAACATATTCACACAAAACAGAGTAATTGAATAATTGAAAGAAATCAGATTGCATTCGATCAGAACCTGACACTGATTGCAGGGGCCCTCCACATAGCAGTTTAGAGCTTTAAACCAATACAATACTTGCACACAAAAACCAAATTCATTCACATGAAAATCATAAATTGTTCATAAAACATTTCATACGATGCGCACCCAAATACCAGTGCGGCCATTGAATTTATAACATGTCTTTTGCATAACTGTATGAGAATTCTAAGCTTAATATCTCTTCACCCTATCTAATATTATATTGTGAAACTGTCGTTTTGCTATTTCGAAAGCAAAACGATAAGGTTTAAGCTTATCTCGACTCTGTGCTGCATTAATTTGACGGTTGACTCGGGGTTTGACCGCGATCTCCTGTGCCACCTTTGGAAAATGGTTTCGAGCGAATAGGGAGGTATTCATGAGGGAATCACCTCCTATCCTCACCTTCATTACTGAACTGGATCTCTGAAACCTCGCGAACAATGAAGGCAGCTACGAAACCTTGGACTAGCTGCGGAAACATGTCAATTCGGTAGCTAATTGCAACTTTAATTAAAACAATAGGGTCTTTAGCTAAATATGAACAAGAAAACATACTAATGCATACCTTCAGCAAAACCTTGGAGATATGGCTTTATTAAGTGGTGCATGTATATGAAAAAGAGAGGATTATTGGGCAAAAAGGATGTCATGGTAGGGCAATCTTCAGACTCTACAATGAGTAAATAGAGGAGAGTATTTTATAAGGGAATGCAGTGAGAGGAGATAAATAGGAGGGGATGTGCATTGAGTTGAGAGGGAAAGGCAAGCTCCGTAAGGGGGAAATGGGGGTGTGAGCCACCTAGGAACAAGAGAAATCCACCTAACTTCTCACAACGATGGGACCAACCCTTAGCACTTCATCGAGAAACTACCCAAGATATAGATCCATACCTATCTTTGCATGCTAAATGTGATGAGGGTAGAAGAGGGTAATGATACTTGTAGGAGATCTGGATCCCTCCAAATGTTGACTCCTTCTAAAGGGTTTGGTGTATGATCCACCAGATCCTCATACCAATCCTACGCCATTTTAAGATATCAAGCAGATTCATGAAAGAAGGAAGCATAGGAGATTACTAGATTAGCTTGTGGATTTCCTGCCACTAGAAACTCTAACTGCAAGCTAAACGATAGCAAATCCATCATCCTCCTTATATATATATATAATTTCTCTTTTACTTTTAGAATGTATTCTATCTTGTACAATTACCTTACAATTAATATGCTTATAAAACATTTAATTGCATATGCTCAGTGGGAACTCTTGGAAATAATTATGTTGATAAGAAAGAACATAATTAAGTGAATGAACTTGGATTTGACTAAACTTCTCAATTCAATTATAAAAATAAAACAACATATATAAATTGTAAAGAAATATTTTCAACTGTTTAATTATTTATATCATTGAAAAAAAATAGAATTTAAACACAAAACCCTCTAAAATATTTATAGACAATACACTTCTACCATTTATGAAAAACTAAAATATAATTTACCTAAACCCATTTTCTAAAATATATAGATAAAGACTTTCTCTACATAAATATAAGTCATATATCTTTTAACTTCTAAATGATCAAATAAACAATAAAAACATAAAAACACATTTTAAACTACACTTGCTAATTTGGATGAATATGAAGAAGAAAGTATATATTAGAAAAGAGCGTAGTATATATGAACCTTTGGTAATGTTTACCAAGATGAAAATAATGCTAAATTATTTACCATTATAATTAATAATTAAAAAATTCATTTACCATATTAAGTAATGATTAAAAGATTAGATAAACACTTAAATAATGATTAAAAAACTTATTTAAGGAATAAAAATAGTGATTAAAAGATTTATTCACATTTACCAATGTATGTAATGATTAAAAGACTGATGAACCCTTTCTAATTAATGATTAAAAGATTGGAGGAGGTGACAGGCTTTATACCTCACCACCTCTTACATGGTAAAAGCTGTACTTCAACCAAAAAGCACCCCACCCCTTCCTCGCATTGTCAGTGTTTCGACGAAAAGCACCTCACCACTTTCTCACGTCGGCTGAGAGTGTGTGAGGCAGGCTGGCTGGCTGCACAACAGAGGTCGGGCGGCTATCGTAACAGCCATCTGTGGATTTAGGAGCCTGCCATCCCAGCCCATCCAATCTTTGGATTTAGGAGCCTGCCATCCCAGCCCATCCAATCTTTGGATTTAGGAGCCTACTAAGTTTTATCATACAGTTGCCTGTCATTTCCCTGCCCTGCGAAGTCATTTCTCTGCTGCCTGTATTTATTACTGCTGCTCAGCCACAACATTCTCTGGATCCGTTCAAAATGTTCATGCTCTCAGTCTCAAATCAGGCATATTGGTCAGCTCGTTCTCAAGTCTAAAGTTTAAACTCGGACCCCACAAGATTTGCAGCTTCCAAAATGTGGGTCTACAAGCACCCAGAAAGAGGCTGTGTATAAATGGAAAGATGGGTTAGCTCCTCTGCCTTTCAGACAGGCCTTTGTAATTGCAAGAATCCTCTGGGCTTACAGGCTGTGTATATATGGAAAGATGGGTTAGCTCCTCTGCCTTCCAGACAGGCCTTTGTAATTGCAAGAATCCCCGGGGAAACCCATGGAGTTCTATTGTATATGGTGAAGTCTATCATGGATTTGGGTACCCTGATAACGTTGCGGCCAGTGGAAGCCATGGTTCCGTGTATAAGGACGTCTGAGACGGTGGCACAGCCGTTGCTGTCAAAAAAATACACTCCGCAGACAGGAGACTTCTAAAAGAAATGCAAGACGCTGGGGAGTGAGACATCTGGTGAGACTAATTGTAGTATGCTCAAGTTTCCATAAAAATTCTATGGTTATGGAGTTTATGTCGCAGGAAAGCCTTGATTATCATTTGCATTGCATTGAAAATAATTCCGAGTTGGGTTTGAAAAGCCGGCTGAGCATTCTCAAGGGCTTTGCCCATGGGTTGGCTTATCTTCACGATTACCGCCCTACGGCCATTGTTCATGGCGATCTGAAACCTTCCAAAGTTTTATTGGATGAGACGCTGACCGCCCATGTTGGAGATTTTGGTACTTAACGTCTGTTGGTCTCTCCAGCAGAGCATGACGATTCAACGGCAGCCTCAAGAGACAACACAAGTCCTGTTATGGGATCTATCGGTTACACTACACCAGGTAAATAGTAATACTAATAGATTGAGCGATATTGTTTACAGAATAGATATGACTGACTGATAAAGGTTTTACATATTGATTACAGAATTTCGTATTCTGGGGTGCCCGTCTCTGAAAGGGGACGTATACAGCTAAGGCATCTTGGTGTTGGAGACGATAACAGGAAAGAGACCCACAGATGCAATCAGTTTCGACGTTGCAGAGTTGGGTAGGCGATGCATTCTCGGACAAATTGACGATAATTTGGTGAAGGAGATTAGAAACGAAGAAGATGATGAAGTTGAAGTTGAACATTTAAATCGGAGGAGCATACAAAATCTTGACCATCTCGAGTCTAAATTTGTGCAGATCATAGAAGACAGACCAGAGGTAACGTTGGTGGTGAGAATGGTTTCCACTGTTGGCAATTATGATTATTCTGCGTCGTTCTGTTTCCTCTCTTCAACTTCTTTCTTTCTATTTTTAATGACGGAATTTCCTCTTCCTTTCTGCTTCTGCTTTCTTCCCGTGATCTTCTGCTTTCCTCCTGTTTTCTGTTTCTATCTCTGACCATCATTTAGTCTTTGTTGGATTTTAGTAGTGGAAACATTAAAGTCCTAACAGGTGATATGTTGGTTATGGGTTTGATATTTACTATTCATTTATGCACTGATTTGTGAAGGAAGGTGGAGGATCTTTATTGTTTTCTCTTCTTGATGCAGCGACGGTTTCTGAGCTGGGTTGGTCTGATTTTACCCGCTTGTCTTCAGAAAAGGAAGACAAGGCACCGTCGTAAATTACTTACCATGGCGACATCCGCAGAAGGTTCATCTCTTCACCTCTTGGCTTCGTAGAGGAGAGTTCACAAACATAGCCTCCTGTCCCGCCCCAGCTCATGGAAGGATTGCAAAGCAGCGTCATTCCTCTGTTTCTTACTAAGACATAGATACGGTGGAGTATCCTTGGATAGACCCAGTCGTCTCCTGAAGCAGCGCGGGAACATTTTTTTTTATTCGGGATCCCCACCGATTTCTCTCAAAATCTGCTGCCGCGTTGTTTCAAACACAACAACTTCTCTAACTTCGTTCGCCACCTTAATACTTATGTGAGTTTTTCTGTTTCCTTCAATTTTCAGGGACATTGTATTGCTTCAACCATTTTGTTTTCAGGGACATTGTATTGCTTCAACCATTTTGTTTTGATATTGATTCTGTGGAGTATATTGCTTTTCTTTCTTCTGTATTAAGCTTTAATATAGTTGTTAGTTATTCGTCTTAGCTTCTGTGTCAAAATTCCTTTTACATTGGTTATTGAGGTTTGGTTATGAGGTCAGTCCAGGACGTCAAATAAGTCCTGTATACCATGAGGTGGCAGAGTAGAACATGTGCACTAAGATCTGCAAACTCGTCCATAGAAACTCCATTGGTGTCATCCTGTCAAGTTTCATGGAAAATGGTCCTCTGACGCACCATATTCTACCATATTCTAGATAACTCCTGGGGAATTAATATTCATCCATGTATGTATCAGGAACAACAATACGAGTTCTTGAATTAATGCTGTACCAATTTGAGGTCGAGCACCTCAGAAATGTAATCCCCTGGTTCAACCAATAGAAAACTGGCATATAGATAGCATGACCCCTCTGTTCATGTTGCAGTTACCAACCAATAGAAAACTGGCATATAGATAGCATGACCCCTCTGTTCTGTTCATGACAGCAATAACGGTGTTTCTCGTACCTAACGTGGTAGATGCAAGCACGAGAGAAGAGCAGGCAATGATGCGCGTATTTCCTCCTTAATGTATGATTAGATGCGCGTATTTCCTCCTTAATGTATGATTAGTCGCACGTATAACAGGTAGAGAGCTTTGGAAACAACTGAGAACTAAACTGGTGGTCGAATAGAATAGAACGAAAAACACGGAGAGGATAAAAGATTGGGTAACACCATGCAGAATATGGTGTAACAAGCTTCAAACCCTTAAAATAATTTGATTAGTCATGTTATTTGACCTTTTGAGATTCGAGATAACACAACAAATTAACTCAACGTCCATTTACAATGCCTTTTCGTGTCTATGATGATGACAGGGCTTTCCCTTCCATTTCGTCTTAAATTGATGTCATTGATGTCATTAATGTAATTCTCCTAAATTTAAAATCCTATTTAATATTGATAATGAACATCTATCATTTTGACAGGTATTTCCCATATGGAATCAATAGGAAGCTTGATGGGGCTGCAACAATTTTCTTTGCATACATCGATTTTGATACAATTGCGATTACAGCTGAAAAGGTATGCTTTGGGCTAATTATTTTATGTTACAATATAAAAGGATAATTCCATAGAAGAACAAAGGAAGAGATATGACCATAACACAAAAAACCTTAATTAGTTGCACTTACTGACACAAATACTTAATTGGCTGTTCTGGATTAGAAGCAAGTACTGCAGTTTTCTTGCATTTCCTTTCCTTTGATTTTCCTCTGCAATGGGGAGTCATCATGGAAATTTTATCATCCTCAAATAAATAGGATGTTCTAGGGTTGAAAGAGGCTGAACTGTCTTTTTTCCTAGTATTATCCTTGGGCATGGGAGCTTCTTCTGCCATCCCACTCTTTTTATCCAAAACTTTGAACCGACTATATGGTGATGCAATTCTACACCATTCCACCAAGTGGGGTTGCATTTTCTCCGATATGTGCCAAATCTTCACTATTGTAATGTCCCAAAGTCATCTAATTGTTAAGAGACTTCCTTATTGACTTTGTCCAATGGTTTTCATTTTGATAAAGAGGTAGGCGCCATCATATGAAAGAAGAGCCTTGGATCCCAAATGATAAAATATTCTAAAATTGTAGAGTCGCTTTCTTCAATAATGTTTCCCTACTTTTCCTTTATTTTATTTGAGTTCAGTCCATTTCCCCTATATCAAAGACTTATCATGGAAAATTTTACTATCCTTGGAATGAATCGAATGTGTGCTATAGTTGAGCGATCTTGAAATTTTGTATTTTTACCTAGGATTATCCTTGAGTGGGACATTTTCCTACACCATCCCATTCTCATTGTGTAAGGACTTTGAACCAACTATATGGTGATGCAATCGTGCACCATTGCAACAAGTGGGCTGCACTTCCTCTCATACAATTTGTTGGGTGCCCTTGAAGGACCAATGTGGTGTCCCAAGGGGATATTTCTTGCCCTAGGGTTGCAATCTCACAAGATAATCTATGCTGATTATAACAATATTCGAATCAGAGATGATATACAGTATATAATGGTGATGATTATAACAATATGATGATATACAGTATATAATGGTGCTGATTATAATAATATTCCAAACAGAGATGATATACAGTATATGATGACGTAACCAGGTAGTAGTTTTCATAATACAATAATAGTTCACCTTTCTTTCAATTCTAACAGTTACCCTTAGGGCTATTGACCAGTAGTTCAGATTGCCTAACAGTCACGACAATGATATTATTGAAAGCACAACAAGTATAACATTCCACCAAGAGTTCATACAAAGGAACCAATTTACAAATCCAATATATCCTGTAGCTTAAATTTCTTAATCTAATACTAATGTATCAATCAGCCCTTGTTGCCTTATTCTACTGTCCTAACCTAGCAAATGGATGTATTCCCTTACTGTATTTCCAAGAGTACTCTGTTGCCCTACTATGGCCTTGCTTTTGCAGAAGATAGGCACCCAGGTGAATTATTAACTGGACCACAGTCGGCCCTGACCCTGAGGCTGCCTTTTTCTTCCAGTAAAGGTACTGATCAAACAGATGAGGATTTTTGTGCCCTAATTGTTATTGGCTGAATATCATACAAACCCTTTGCTTATGGAGTAAGGGCCTTGCTACCCTATGTAAGACCTTGGTATCTAGAGGAGACTCCTGCTGCCTTAATTTCCTTCAATCAATAGTTCAGAGGTCAGATGAACCACAAGAATCCACAAAGAAAGTCTTGGTGTTGCAGAATCAGACCTTTGGTGACCAAGCAAACCATAGAAAAGACCTTCGTTGTTCTAATGTTTGTTGAACAAGAAAAACCATAGGGAAATCTCGTCTTTGCTTGCCAAACCAGATAAGAAATGTCTCAAGATGTGGATTGCAATAGAAATGAGAAAAGAGAGAAGATTAGCTAGGGTGGAATCTCTCACCACTAAAACTAATTAAAGAGAGAGGATTAACTAGGGCGGAATCACATCCACCTAGGTCCAAAAGTTAAAACTAATTAACAAAAAAAGGGTCTTTAAATCCTCATAGCCGCAACTCAAAATAAATAAAGATATTCCAATCCAAATCAGTGATGATAAAATGGTTCCATCTCTTCTTTATTTATAGATTCCTCATGGGGCTCTCTGTTCCTTAATCTAATGTGAGGGGTTATTAGTGTAGCCACCAATTTTTGCTTATTTGCTCCAACTACCCCAAATTTACCCAATGTTGCCCCAGAACATTGGATAATAGGTTTCCCCCTTTATCAAAGACTATAACCTATAAGGTTGGATAGGATTGCACATTTGGGTATTGTACAATATTTCCTTCATTTCTCAAGAATGAAAAACTTCCTTCGATACTTACAATTGCCATAGTGAGAAAACCAACACCCTTTAGTTCTTGTAGCCCAATAACCAACATGCTGGTTGGAGATGTCACCATGTAATAGTCACTGCTTCCATTCACTGGCCTATAGTTCAATCTTGGGTCAAAAGTACAAATATGTGCTACTGCTAAAGAAAGTTCTTCTTTTAGACATGCATTTTCAACCTCCATTTTTCTTGTTCTAACAATTTCATCACTATCACATCCTTTATCAATCATCTATGGTTATATTCCTTACCAGAATTTATGGAACCATCTTCATTTGGGACTGAATGATAACTACTTTTAGATGAAGAGAATGAGTTTTTCACATGCAGATTATGATCAACCTTAGGTAATGGCCCTACTAAGGCTTTTGGAGCCAAACATGCTAGATCTGCATCATTAATGCCAATCAAGTTGATGTCAAATAACCCCATATCTGCTAAGACATCCTGAGGAGTATGTGCAAGCATACATTTTAAGGGTTGTCCTGGTCTGATCACTTTAGTCTTTCTTATTCTATCCATCTATTCTATCCCTTGGCCTACTTGCCTTATATGGAGTTTTGTCAATGTCCTCCTTCTAGCCACCTCTATAAAGCAGTCCTGATATGCTGCACCAATTCTGCTACTCAGTTCAACAAATATCTCATCCTTCTGGCTTTGTGGAGTCTTCAATGCTTCTTGCCAAACAGAATCTACATCAACCCATTGACCTTGTAATTGCCTTAGACCAAAGTTCAAGGTACCAATTTCTTACCTAATGGCTTGCACATTCCATTTTGCTGGAAGGATCTGTTTTTTCAGGGAATCCCACCCTTGATCCAGAATTTTATTATGTTCTTGAATTTTCTCAATGTGGCCAAATGATTCTTTCATGTCACACAACATGTCTTTCTTCCTGTAAAATCATACTCTTGTGTTCAAATATATTTTGTACCTGGTTTATCTTCTCATCAATTTCTTTTAACCTTAGTCTTTGTCCAACATTATTCATTGGGGTAGTTGTATCTTTGTAGCTTTCATGTTTTGCCTCAACATTTCTTACAAGATTTTCTAGACCTTTCTCCATTATGGTTGGTCTAATTTCGGGATTTCAAACAACTAGATTATGTATTACTAGACAAGCTTGCTTCTGCATTAGGTGCATTGAATGGTGTTCCTCCATAACTTCAACCCACTTGCATTTCCTCAAACATGAGCAGAATATTGACCACCTCCCCTTTGGCTTAGTCTCTTTTACTGTTGCATCCCCTATTTGCAACACAATCAATCATAAACTGTACAATGACCTTAGCTCCATTTTCAATAATATGCCTTAGCAGTATCTCTAGTTGTGTCTCTTCATATTTAAGAATTTGAAGATATGTAAGCATATGAAAAGAGTTAGGAAGGATGTTTATTTGATGATTGCCAATATTTAACTCCTCCAGCATCCCAGGATTTCCGATAGATAGTGAGAGCTTTTCTAAGTTAGCAAAATTGCTGCCAACATTAAGCTTAACAAGATTTGTGGCAAGGCACAAACTCTCTGGTATCAATTCCATTTTGTTGGAGCTTACATCAAGTTCTTGAAAATGGGTTAAAGAACCCATGGTTGACGGAAGGCTCTTTATTATGTTATAGTGCTATGTTAAGGCTTGTAATGATTCAAGCTTGCCAATAGCTTTATGCAGAGCTTTGAGTTGATTGTATTATGCTCGAAGCTCAACAACATATTGATCAATTGTATATGGTAGCTCTTCAATTTCATTTGACTCAATACTCATTCTTTTCAAATTGCTAAGTTGTCTAACAGACTCGGGCAATGATTAAAGCTGTTTTGAACTCAAGTCCAAGGATACAATCCGAGAAAGCTTTCCAACTGAAGTAGGTAGAGTCTATAAGTGATTGCCATGCAAGTCTAGATCGGTTAGATTGGTCAACTCACCAATGGAATCTAGAAGATTCATTAACTTATTTGCATGAGTATCTCGTTTCTTTAACTTGGAAAACCCTTCAATTTTCGTGGGAAGGGTCACCATCCTGTTTTCAAACAAAATGATTTCAATAAGATTATTAAGCTTTCCAATTGAGTCAGACAACCATTCAACTTGGTCCATCAATCTTCCTTGAATATCCAACTTCTTAGCACCTTCCCTGGCATTTATCTCAATAAGGCTGGCAAGCTTTATTAAACTAAGCTTTTGTCCCCCTTCAACATCTATCTTGTCTATAATCAGTCCCGCAAAAATCTTGTTTTCTACTTTGGCTGCTACAAAATTCATTTTACCTTGTTC
>APFE030503364.1:44735-63855 GCA_000404065.3 Pinus taeda | reverse complement strand
ATATATATTGATACAGGCAGACTCATATTGTAGGGAGTTACCTCTCCCTTTATACTGTTCTACATTTATACATGTTAATTCTATTTATGGTGAATGTTTATGGTTTCACTATGTATAAAGGAAAACGTAATACTTGGTAACGAGGAAATAAACTAAGGATGAATGTTAGGTGTAGTCTATGACCGTGAGTATTGGTGAAAAGAAACGGGTCGGTGGTGTCGCACCTTGCTATAGTGCGATTGGAAGAGTACCGCCAGTGTGAACAGTTCGGGACAGGTTTAGCAGAGCTGATGATCGGGACAAGAAGTGTGAACACTTCGTGACAGTTTTAGCAGAGGTGAAGCTTCGTGCTTGGGCCAAGTTGAACGACAAGGCATGGCAGGTTTGGAAGAATGTGAAGGGAAGATCTTGCTGACCTTGTACAGGTTGAAGTGGATGAAAGAAGAGAACCCACGGATTCGAGATAAACTTGAAGTCTTGGAAATGAATGTTGAAGACAAACTTCTTCGACTTTGTTGGGTAATGGAGCAAGATGTAGCTGCAGATTACGATGATGAAGAAGAGGAAGCCATGATAGTTGAGGATGTTGCAGATGTGACAACGATGGAGGATGAACTTGAGACTGATCAAGTTGGACCAGGATCGTGCAGTTTGCAGACATTGGTGGATGAGGATACTCACATGGAGGAGCCTCGTGATGAAGTAAGTACTACTTATACTTGTGTTTCAGTGAGAATTTTGGTAGATGAACCGTATACAGGGAAGATCAAAATCAGTTTGTCGATGCAAGGGATAATCTTACCATTGATGTCTACGATGAGACCTTTTATGGAGAGGAAAGGACCATTTACTGTTGTAGGACTTGTTGGGGTTGTTTGTGACCTTATGGTAGAAGGTACAAGGGCCTGTGACAAGGGAGGAACATGATGATCATTGCGGAGGAATGGGTCATGCTTTAGCCACATGGAGAATTGGCTAAGTGCCTGACATGACTCCTGAACAAGGGCACACACTTGAGTTGATGATACTTGGGTGGACTTCTCATGGTGGAGACCAAGAGGAAGTCTTGGTTGAACCTTCAGTGGGGGAGCCATGGTGGAATAGACTCATGTCGAGACCGAGTTCACTAGACTGGATTTGCAAGCTTGGATGAAGATGACCGATTGTTGTGATGGGTCTACTTGGTTGGACAACATGTGCAACTTGAGTCATGGACATCATGTTGATGACATGGAGCATGGCAGTCTTATGTAGGGACATTATGTAGGAGCACTTGTAGAGGTGTCACTTATGGGCATCTAATGAGGAGTGCCAAGGCAGGGATGTTGTGTAGATGGATTTGCTGGTGTGACATGGAGACTTATTACTTATGAGCCGATGGAGAGGTTGTGCACTCTTGTACAACAAAGCCATGGACTTGCTTGGATTTGTGAGTAGACTATGGAGCATTCCTACTACATGGAGAGCTAAGGCATCTTGCAGAGACCTTTGGGCCGAGACATGTATGCTTGCTAGAGTGTTGGTTGGAGATGATTCATGGATCTCATGAAGACATGAGGTTGTGACTTCTGGGGACTTCATATTATGGTGAACTTGGAGGATCTGATGCATTGAGTTGAAGTCATAGACTTTGATGCAGGATGGGATGCATACTTTTGAGTACATGTATGGGTGTGCTTGGAAGAGTGACTTGATGAGGAGGATTGATATGAGACACTTTGGAGTGATGGAGTTACAACGATGATGATCCCTTGGTGGCAACACTTGGGGATGGGTTGAGCCAAGACTTAACCACTTTTTACACATGGGGGCTGATTGATCTATGATCATGCGCAGCACATGGATGGATGTTGACGTTGGGATAGATGCGGTTGATTTCATGCAGGGCATTGACACCAAATATCATGGACAACATGTTGCAGATGAGATGGAGACTACTTCATGGAACTGGACATGGCTTATATGGAGATGGATTCTTGATCGAGTTGATTTTGTGATGAAAGTCTAAGAAACGATTGATGATGGCATAAGGATGTGCATTCTTATGGTTTGAGCGTGACAGTTGGATTGATCACCCAACTAGTTCAAATCATGGGGCTCGATCAGTGTGCAGAGATGTGTTAGCATTGTGTTGGAGTATCATGGCAGTAGTTCACACGATGATGATACATGATGAAGTCGACACGATATGTTGCAGTAAGCATGTAGCTTGAGATGGAGGGACCAGCCTTCCATGGTGGGAGCAGCATGTGGAGATTGCGACGAAGGTGGTTGATGATCATGGATTGAGAAGACTTTCCGATGTATGACATACTGATGGATTATATGCGTTGGTATGGATATCTTGGTGACGGATGGTTGCTTGGATGAGAGATTGTCGAAGACGACAATGATTTCAAGTGGGGGAGAATGTGAGGACCACGAGCTGTGGGACACATCTGCCGTGCGGACGGGCGAGTTGCAGTCACGGTGGAAGGTCACGCGAAGCGATTTGGAAACTATGTGATGGAGTTTGAGTGGGCAAACACTTATACCCATGAGGGAGGTCTCAGGTGCCTCGTCGAATGGGCGGGCTGACGGGTAGACCAGCAAGCGGGCAGGCGACCACATCTTATAACGTGTGGGCCAATGGGCTAACTTATGGAACTGGCCGATGGATGGGCGTTTGGTGGAAGGTCGGTCGGGCGACCACACAACGAGTAGACCAGCATATATAGGCGTGGCGAGTTGAGGTGGGAAGTCATTCAATTAAGGAGAACTCGCAAGTCTTGGTGGAGAGTGGGAAGGATCTGTGATTGAACAGTGTGGATGAGCCGGCACAACGGGCAGAACAACAAAGGCTAAATGGGCGGAGCAAATGAGTGTGTGGACGGGCGACCCAGGTTGGGCGTCGGGTGAACGATCTTAGGGCAGCCGAGTGAAGGTGCGACCGAGTAGGGCGTCTGTGTGGAGGATCATGCGAGGTGTGTGGAGGGCGCGCCCGCCAAGCAACGGGCAGATCGAACGGTTGAATGGCGATTCGTGCGGAGGGTGACCTGCGGTTGGGTGTGCCGGGTGGAAAATGAAATGAAGTGTTGGGCTTGTGAATGGAGGTGCGACAAGGCGTGCAGAGGGCGCCCAGGTTGGGTGACACGGACACGAGGAGCACACCCAAGTTAGGCAAACGACACAGAGGTGAAACGAAGTGCGACGGGTTGTGAACGAAGGCGACCGGTGTGCAGACATGCCGGGTAGGCGCCCAAGTTGGGCAAACAACACGATGAGCTGAACGAACGTGTCCAGGGGTGAACGAAGAGTTGGGCAGAACATGCGGTGACCGTTCAGGCGTGCAAACGAGCTAGGAAACTGAGTTTTCCGAAGTTGTAAAATTGGCTAAGTGTAAATTTGGGGTTTCCTCAAGATTTAACTTATATATATATTGATACGGGCAGACTCATATTGGATGGAGTTGCCCCTCCCTTTATACTCTTGTGCATTTATACATGTCAATGTTGTTTATGGTGAATGTTTATGGTTTCACTATGTATAAAGGAAAACATAATACTTGGTAACAAAGAAATAGACTAAGTACGAATGTTAGGTGTAGTCCATGACCGTGAGTATTGGTGAAAAGAAAAGGGTTGGTGGTGCCGCACCTTGCTATAGTGCAATTGGAAGACTATTGCCAGTGTAAGGGCGTGACAGAGAGGGTTATGATTACACAAGTGAAATAAATGGGACATGATCTTAACTGAAAATGAAAGACAAAGATAAAAACGTAAATGTTATCTACAACGTAGACTTTATGTCACTAAATATGATTTGATAAGACTAGGGGGGCACCTATATCATTCATATATATTATCATATTATTTTATTTATATCTAATTTTATTTTAATTAATATCAGATTCATTATTTTATATATATAATATATATATATATATATAATATATATATATATATATTATATATATTAATATTATATATATACATATAATTTCATCAATATAATGGATTTATTATGAATAATTTAATTATAAAGTGGTTTTTTTAACAGTAATTTAAAAATTAGTCAAATTTATAAATATTTTTGTGATTTTAAAATGAAAATAATCTTTAAAAATAATTATATGCAGAGATTAATTATAATTAATTAATGTAGATTTATTTAAATCACAAATTTATCAAGTTCGGAAAGAAATCAAATTTTTTGATATGTAAACCTCTTTTCAAATGTAAAACTTGGAAAAATGTGTACACCTCACGAGATTTAATCTTTCACCACCCTTCATAAATGTATGGTTAAGATAGAGATATACACACACACACACACAAAAAGTGTAATTTTTTATTGTTTAAATTTCATTGTTGAATGTATAAATGAATACAATGTCTTGATAGTTTCCCTGGGCATTTCGATTGTCTACACTATACAATTTAAATTTTCTTTGTTATATTTTAGACAAAATTAATAGAAAAATATAACTAAAACGCTGAAACTACATAAAATGATTTGAAATTATTTTACTATAAGAGTTTTTGAATTGCTTTACATAATACATATATATATGCATAGCCTTGAGGGTTAGCCAATTGGTCAAGACCTCGTCGTTAAAGCACCTTTCTTATTGAGAGGTCCACAAATTCAACTCTCTACACTCTTAGGGTTAGGCTATGTTAGCTGATAGGAAGTGGATTCCCTTTGGTGGATCTTCCTAGTATAAATGTTTATGTAAGATGTAAGGGGTACTAATCTCTGGGTCCATGAACCACACAATATATAAATATTATATATTATATATATATATTATATTTATAATAATATAATATATATATATTATACAAGAATGCATAGTTTGACTTTGAAATATTTTGTTATGTTCATGTCAAAAATATTTTTAAAAATTATTAATATATTTTTAAAATATATGTTCTCAAAGTTTTCAATGTGTAATTTATGCATTCAAAAATGAATTTTAAACTAAAAAGCACAAACTAACCAAAAATTGTTTGACCCAGTTATGACCAAAAACTATAAAATGTAGAATAATTAGAATATATATATATATTTGTGTGTGAGCGCGCGCATGCGTGCGCCTCAAGGGTTAGCTCAAATGATCTAGAGTTAGATGTGAAGTTCATTTATATTGTTACTAGTTATTGTTAGTTCAACTCTCTTCTATTCCCTTGGAGTGAGGCCCCATCATCACGACCGAGGATTTACCAATTTCACCCACCACAAATCGTGGGGAAGTACTGCGGGTTTCCTTGCTTTCATTCTATATATAAATATTATATATAATATATATATTATATAGCTCTCTGTATTGAAAAAAAAATACTTAGTTAAACATGGATACTCAAAGAGTTTATTTAAGAGGTAAATATACAATTTTCTTTTTTTATTTTTAATTACTTTAATTCCATCTCTAGAGTTGATATAATTTTTAGTTACCTTAACATAGGGATAACTTTATATAGGTTCCATGAGTGAAAATGAAAAATTTTACATCTCTTTCATAATGGGTTGTAATATTAATAATAACTAATCAAGCGAGCACGATGACAATAAGACTATTGATGCTTTACAATGATTTCAATTAAAACCAACTAAATATTTCTATATATCTATATTCATTTTGGTTATTATTATAGCCAACATTACTTTCTTATATAAAATATATTTTATTTTCATTTTAAAATAAAGACTCTTTTGAAATTAAGATAAAGCACAAAATGAATTATAGATCTCTGATACTTGATTATAGAATATATCTCTTAACACAAAATATAATTAAATTTAAATTAAACTTATATTTCAAAATAAATTATATTTATTACATATTTACTTTGCTACTTCAACATTGCATTACTCCCTTACATAGATACACATTTTTACATAGATATACATTTTTATAATATTGGATATTTATAAAGAAAAGAAAAATTGATTTCTTTTGGAAAGGCAACCAACCAAATTTCACACCCACACACATAACTCAAACCTTAGGCTAAGAACTTTCTTTAACACACTTCCAACTTATACTTTTTTGTGATATTGGATACTCAAGAAGGGTTCAAAACATATAAATTCATGGAAATAGATTGTGTATCAACGAATTCTCACACTCTCACGCCCACGCTTTATGCACATAACTCGAACTTTTTGCTAAATACATTCTTTAAATACATTTTGTGATTTTTTATATTCATATAGGAAAAACAAATTTATTCATCCAAATATATTATGCTCTTTTAGGAAAAGATATGCAAATCAACTCTGCAAACCAATTCTCCCACAACAATCAGCCCTGCAAACTAATTTTCACTGTCCAAGAAAACAAATAAACAAAAAAAAATTTACTTGTCCTTATATTTTCACGACATACCACATCCATTGGCCTAGTCATTTAATGATTTGTATGAACAATATAGAAAATAATATATATACACATTATTATATTATGATGTAGTCATATATTTAATTCACATGGTACTTATCCTTGTTGATGGCTTGGTAATATAATTGTTAACATTTGGGTTAATAAGTACCTTGAGAATAGTCATCCCTTGGAATTAAATTTTAGTATTTTAATCCAGGTTTATATTTGGTCTGGTCTTTGATATTACCGAACTTATTTGTAATTTTTTTTTTAATTATATAAAATTCTTATGTTTATCTTTTTTGATGCTTCTGGAAACCCTGAGTTAGTGGTTTTACTGGTTTATGGCTCTTGACACATCAGTATCACCTTCTGTCATTGATATGCCATTGTTTGATCCAAAGGTGTAGGCTGTGAGAGGTTAGTTAGGGTAACAAACTGCTCTTCGCTCTTGGGGTCTGTTCCCCATTTTGTCACCTACGCATTATCTCTCTAGTCTGCGTCGCTCCAAGGTTACAAGTGTTTGCAGGTCTCTCTTGGCAACATGTATGATATTTATTTGAGAGTTAAGGAGCTCACCTCTTACTTAGATTACTTGGAAGTTTTCCGTGTTGGCATACTCATATTCTTTGTGTGTTTGAATAGGTGGTGTCCAGCATCATGGTTCTCTCTTCACCGACTTACAGTTTTAGCTACGCACGCCCAGGTAATAACCCTGGTGTAGCTACCTCTAAAGTATAACTACCCTCCTTTCCTATGCTGACTGTCAAGGGTTTCCCGTTTCAGGTTCGGAAATCAGCTCCACAGTTTCAACAATTTCACCAGGTAATAACCCCACCTCTTGTAAAATTCGTTACGGTATTTCGAGTTATGCTCTATCATTAACTAACTTCATAATTGTTGTCTCACAGGTATGGTTTTCTGGGTTACACTAAGGTTTCCAGTTCTTTCATGGAGGCTCTCGACCATGCTCAACGTTAACCCTTATCCATTCATTTCTTTTTAGGCTCCATACTTTCTCAAACTCGGTTTATGTGAGGTCTTCCTCTGCATTTCTTTACACTACTTAGGGTTTTTAAAATATTGTTCTTGTAAAGTACTATGAGGGTTTTGTCGTTGTTTCTAGGGCCTTGGGATCGTTCTATTTTGACTTGAACTTTGGGACTATGGTTACTGTAAAATTGTCTTCCTAGTCGGGGGTTATTATGCTTATGCATAATGCTAATATAAGAGGTTTTTCCTTAAACTGGTTTCCAATACCCTTTATGTATGTTGCATGAGGACTCATCAGTCCATGGCTATCTGAACCATATTTGTTGGGATATATATGAATTGTTTTACTTATTTTTTTGAATTTTATGCTAAATTAATCTTTGATTTTATATTCTGAGTTCTTAGTGGTTACAAGGATATTGTTCGTTTTACTGGTGATTTTATAGAATCTTTGTTCTAGACAATGTCTCTATTTCAACTCTCAATTGTATTGTGCTAAAACTATTCCTTACTAGCGTTATACCTGTCATATTTTGAGTTACGATTAAATCATTGAACTCGTTTATTTTTATTTTCTTAAACAAAGAACATGTAAGTTCTACAAGGACTTCATCCTCATGGTTTGCTTTATTTATAATTTTTATAGTTTTTTGTTTGATATTTTGAAGTTACGGTGCTCGACAGAGAGTGGGACCCTCGGCCACACTTGAGACCTTCTCTCTTCCCGTGAGTTATCCTATCTTTAGTGTAATAGGTTCGTCGCGGACAGTTCCAAACCAATGCCATGGGGTATTGAACTGGAACCTAACCCGAGTCACAACCCTAAGCTTTTATTAATTGTTGTATTATCAATTCAAGTTGTAATTTTTCTATCAAGTTGCGGTTGTCATTGTCAACCTCAGTTAGGGTTTTCCCACTCGTCCAATGGAAATTTGTCGGTCTCAAAGAAATATTTTATTAGTCAGAGCACGCAAAGGGTCAGTATGCATAACCCAACTCAAATCCTTAAAAAAAGATTCTCCACAGTCAAAAATCAAAAGTCAGTAATAAGAAGAGTATAAATTTGTTTCCACAGTTATCAACCACAACATACTAAACATATTTTGTTTCACAATTGTATTCATATTCACAACATCTTACCATTTAATAGTCTTCTAATATATACATAGAAATCCTAATAATTTTTCTACAGTAACATCGTAATGCTTTACATTTTCTTCAAATACTCAAATTTTCTTAAAAGAAGATCTAAATACTTATCTATGTAACTCATACTTGTCCAGAAATTCAATAGGAAAATACCACTCCACCCTTCCAACGAGAATGACAATCACGTCTATTTCTCCCCCTAATCTCTTAACCTTCTAGAACAATAGATTTGACAGGGGACCACTTCAGGGTCAGTTAATAGGCATCAATGTCAAACCCATACTAGAACTCACAAAATTCCATTTGTATTAGAGTTTTCCATTGGCTAAAGTCCAATCAAGAAAAACTCCTTAAGAATTTTCCTACTATACCTTCCCAACATCCTTCTCAGGTATTTTCTCTCTCTCTGTCTAGGTGTTTCCTTCTTCTGAAGCAAAAAGAAACCGCTTGTCTTTTCCATTGAGATATTGTATCACCAGGAAAAGAAGAGAGAGTTATAACTATTATGCAATGAGTTCACAAAGAAGAGTAAAATATAGATCAATGACTTAAAAATTATCCACTTCGAGGGAGAAACCTCCTTTACATTACATAAATGAACAATTCTTAGATGAAACAAATGATAAGACCTCCTTGGTATATATAGGAGTCTAAGGGGTCATAATATAATGAAAGCCTACATAAAATTAATGATGTAAGGGCACAAAAATAACAATAGTGGGCTTCTATGGGGCACAATGATAACAACATGGAGGATACATGGGCATAACAATAACAATATGGGGTACACTAATAATAAAAATAAGGGAAATACACTAGTATTATAGGGACCTAACATGTCCCTCCGCTTAAAAAATGTGTTTTCCTCAATGCTTCAGTAGTTCTAGATGCTTATGTATAAAATTCTCATCCTCCCATGTGGAATCTTCAACGGGTAAGTTCTTCCACTTAATGAGATATTCTGAAATTAATCGATTCTGTCGCTATCAAGTTCTTGTTTCCATGATTGCTTTAGACTCAAAAATGTTTTTTCTTCCTTCGTCAAGTTTTGGCTACACTGTTTGAACTGGGATCTTGTCACTGATAACCTTCTTTAAGCAGGAAACATGTAAAACTGGGTGTACTTGGGACGATACAGGTAGCTCCAATTTGTATTCCATAGTACCAATATTTTGTAACACCTTGTAAGGACCATAGTACTTGGGTGATAATTTATTATCCTTCTTAGCTTGCTTGAGGGACATTTGTTTATAGGGTTATAGTCGTAAAAATACTGAGTCTCCTACATCAAAACTTATTTCACGATGATTTTGGTATGCATGTTGTTTCATTTGATTTTGCGTCAGAGTGATGTTATACTTTAAGAGTTGGAGAACTTGTTGTTGATGCTCTCTTCCACTTCTTGAATCTTATAATTTTCTCTTAACGATGATGTGATGGATGGTGGATGATATCCATAAAGTTCCATATCTCTTAATTTTTGCTACAGTATGGAAGGGAGTGTTATACCACCATTCAAATACAGGTAATCACTTGACCCATTATGTTTGTTTATCAGATACAAAGCACCGAAGATATGCTTCCAAACATTTGTTTACTATCTCAGTTTTCTCGTCAGATTGAGGATAATAAGATGATCTATGAGCTAATTGAGTATCAAGACAAGAAAATAATTTCATCCAAAAATTTCCAGTGAAAATGGGATCTCTGTCACTTACATTAATCTTTGGGTTTCCATGTAGCATTTGAATTGTTTCAATAAATGCAGTAGCAACTATATTGGATTTAAAAAGATGAGGTAATTCACAAAAGTGTGCATACTTGCTAAGTCTATCAACTACCACCATGATGACACTCTTTCCATTAGACTTGAAGAAAATTGTGATAAAATCCATTGAGACCTCCTCCCATCATTGACTTGGAATGGCTAAAGGTTCTAACAGACCCAGTGTCTTAATTGTCCCAACTTGATTTTTTTGGAAAGCCAAACATTCTGTCACAAACTTCTGAATATCGTATTTAAGGCCATCCCAAAACAAATCCTTCTTGAACCTGTTGTAAGTTTTTAAAAATCTTGAGTTCCCTCCTAAGGTGGGGGGTGTGAAGTTCCAAAAGAAAAAGCGACACTTGGTGATAGTTTCCAAAATAACTCAAGTGCTTCCTTTAGGCTGATAAAAGTAGATCCCTATTTTTTAGGGATTTTTTTTCGCTTTCTTCTCTTTTTATTTCTTTCGGGAAAAACTACCATGCATTTCCCGGAGAGATTGTATAGTTATGGGGAGGACTGGGAAACTCTCTAGCTCATGCACTGAGCAGCTTCTGAGTAGAAAGGCTTCTGCGTAATTTTTTTGTTGAGTAGCTCTAGGATGCCTCTCATGTTTTACGCAATTTCCCATCTCAAGTTTGGCTTCCATCTAGTGTTGCACAGTTCTTGAGCTCAAGGCTTGCTGTCATTTTTGACTGCGCAATTCCTAAGAGCAACGCTGCTTGCCCTCAAGGATTGCATAGTTGTCTAATGCAGGCCTGAATCAAGACCAAGTGAAGATATTGGCTTATGGGCTAGAAAATGAGGTAAGTAAGGCAAAACAAGCCCAGATGAAAAGAATAAATCTCAATGGAAGCACAAGTATATTCATCAATGAAAGATGAGCTACTGTGATTTAGAAGGGAGGCTCCAAAACGAAGTATAGGAAAAATTTTAAAGGGTAGTTGAAGTCGCTACAACAAAACGCAAGGTATATAAATCCTAAGATAAATATTATAAACCCTAATATAAAGATGGTTGACCATGGTCTAACATGGTTGATTTTCATATTGAGACAATCCTTGTTATAATGAGACATTGGACCATGGTTGACCATGATTGATTTTCATATCGAGACAATCTTTGTCACAATGCGACGTTGGACCACGCTTGACCATGGTTGATTTTCATATCGAGACCATCTTTGTGAAAATGCGACGTTGGACCATGGTTGACCGTGTTTGATTTTATAAAACATGATTGACCATAATTGACCATGGTTGAACATGGTTGGCCATGATTGACCATGGCTGATCATGATTGATATTATAAACCTAAAGGATTAATACTAGATACCCAAGGGATTAGAAAAGAATAATATTAAACCCATGAATATGAACACTCAGATTAATAAACTCAAGGGAATAATATTAAACCCTAGGAATAGGAACCATTACATTAACAAACCCAAGGGATTAATACCAAAACCCCAAGGGATTATGAATCCAAGGGAATAATATTAAACCCAAGGGATTAATATTATAAATGCAAGGTATATAAGCCCTCAGATAAATATTATAAAACCTAAAATAAACATGGTTGACTATGGTTAACCATGGTTTATTTTCATATTGATGCAATCCTTATTACAATGTGACATTGTACCATGGTTAACCATGATTTATTTTCATATTGAGATAATCTTTGTCACAATGTGACATTTGAATATGGTTTATTTTCATATATTTGTCGCAATATGACATTGGACCATTATTTAACATGATTGATTTCATAAAACATGGTTGACAATGTTGACCGTGATTGATATTATAAACCCAAGGGATTAATACAAAAACCCTAAGAGATTATGAAGCTAAGGAAATAATATTAAACCCAAGGGATTAATATTATAAACCCAAGGTATATACACCTTAAGATACATATCATAAACCCTCAAAATAAAAATGGTTGACCATCTTTGATTTTCATATTGATACAATCCTTGTCACAATGCGATGTTGGACTATGGTTGACTATGGTTGACTATGCTTGACCATGATTGATTTTCATATTGAGACAATCTTTGTCACAATGTGACCTTGGACCATGGTTTACCATAGTTGATTTTTATATTGACACAATATTTTTCACAATGTGACGTTGTACCATGGTTGACCATGATTGATATTATAAACCCAAGGGATTAATACTAAAAACCGAAGGGATTATAAACCCAAGGGAATAATTTTGAACCAAAGGAAATAATATAAGACCAAAGTATATAAACCCTAAGATAATATTATAAACCCTTAAATAGACATGGTTGGCCATGGTTCTTTTTCATATTGATACAATCTTTGTCATAGTGTGACGTTGGACCATGCTTGACCATGGTCGAACCCTTAGATTAATAAACCTAAGGGATTGGTATTATGAACGCAAGGGATCAATACTAAAACCCCAAGGAATTAGAGTTAATCTTATAAACCCAAGGTATATAGATGTTAAGAAAAATATTATAAACCCTAAAATATACATGGTTGATCATGGTTGACCATGGTTGATTTTCATATTGAGACAATCCTTGTCACAATTCAACGTTGGACCATGCTTAACCATGTTTGACCATGATTTATTTTCATATTGAAATAATCTTTGTCAAAATTCGATGTTGGACCATGGTTCACCATGGTTGCTTTTCATATTGACATAATCCTTTTCACAATGCAACATTAAACCGTGATTGACCATGGCTCACTACGATTCGTTCTATAAAACATGGGTGACCATGGTTGACCATGATTAATATTATAAACCCAAGGCATTAATATTAAAACCCCAAAGGATTATGAACCCAAGGTAATAATACTAAACCCAAGGGATTAATATTATTTACCCTAAAATAAACATTTTTGACCATGGTTGATTATCATATTGAGACAATCCTTGTCACAATGCAACGTTGGACCATGGTTGACCATGATTGATTTTCGTATCGAGACAATATTTGTCACAAAGTGATTTTAGACCATGGTTGATTTTCAATTGACGCAATCTTTGTCAAAATGCGGCATTGTACCATGGTTAACCATGATTAAGCATGGTTGACTGTGATTAACCATGGTTGAACATGATTGATATTATAAACCCAAGGGATTAAAACTAAAAACACAAGGGATTATAAACTCAAGGGAATAATATAAACCCAATGCATGTAAAATGTAAGGTAAATATTATAAACCCTTAAATGATCATGGTTGACTATGGTTTATTTTCATATTGATACAATCTTTGTCACAATGCGACGTTGGACCATGTGGTGCAGGTAAATTCTTAGTGCGGACACAAACAATTCCTCTAGCATGAGAGAGCAGGTCTAGCCACAAACAAACAATCTATGGAAAATCTCATTAAGCTAGAATCAATTAAGAGGGCCTACCTCTTAGAATGCTATTCCACTTGGTGATGATCATGCTTTCTCACTCTAGTTATCTTTTGTTTCCTTCCTTCGAATACCTGAAACAAGCAAACAACAACAACAACAAACGTGATAACATACATTATTGTATTCATCCTACTTAATAGGTTAAGGAACATTAAGCCATAAATATGCAACATGACACTTCATGTAGGAAATCAATCAATAGTTGCATTTATATAAATCAGAAAGAGATTACAATTGGTGCCTTGACATTGTTGGTCTCCTCTGACATATTTGGGTTCCCACACTTCTGCTAGCACTTTATGGATAGCCCCAACAATGGAAGTTTTAAGGCCTCTTTCCCTCTAGTTTCAAACCAAACCAAAAGCACACTATTCTCCTTCAAACATACACTAGAAAGCTATAAGCTATAGATGACTTGCTGATCATTCAAACTCACTCCAAAAATCCAACTAGCTTTTGCTTGGGAAAAAGAGAGGTTTATATAGCTTGGATGGATGGGAGATGGTTTCTTTCATCATGGGAGAAGGTCTTATCTCTTGAGTTTGTTCCATCCTAATAGGAGAAAGGAGCCCAAACTAACTTCCTTTGCTCCATTCAGCCCAACCATCTACCAGACTTTTGTTATGAAGCTTCTAGACATGGAAGCTTCAGCTCCTTATTTAAAAAACCTTCCAAAAGAGGGTCGACGCGATTGGAAAAGCGCTCAGTCACTCCATACGGTGACAGGCCTAGTTTTAATCTCTGCAAATCAGCACGAGGAGGAAACTGGTCAGTAGCGTCAGTCTTTTAAACTAGGATAAAAGGAAGATGTTTGGGAAATGATGCAAAGGGGAATCATTCTGCTCATGAAGAGGGACATATTGGGAGTTTCTTCATGACGAGAAAGCATGTCGGGTTCACTGTAGAGGTCCTCCAGGATCATGGACAGGGAGTATAGGGACAGTGAAAAAATGTTGTGTAACAGATGCCCCCTAAAGCATGAAGGCCTAACTAGAGTGAGGGGTGAAATGCTTTACAAGTAGATGTGAGGAACCAAAGTCTGTCGTCGGAAAACCTGTAAGAAAGCATACATGTATAGATCTGAAATCTGATAGTCATGCCTGATAAACATGAGAGGCATATAACAATACGTGAATCCATGGTATAGGAGCAATTATCCATCAAGAAAAATATCATGTGGATGGATCCTCGGCATGGACACAACCATCCGACAAGAGGGATCATATGAAATAGATCCACGGCATGGGCGCAACCATCCATCTAAAGAATCATCTATATAATCATGAATGACTCATTACTCCTTGCAACCTGGACTTTTGTAATCTAAGCCCAATGTCTTGCGCTCCAACACGACCCGATCAAAGTACAAATTCTAACATGTGAATAAATGTGTTGAAGTCGAACATATTAGAAATCCACTTGATTACTGGTCAATGATGTGAACCGTTAACAAGCGCAAAAGAAACCACCGATAATGACAATGGCTCTTAAGGTACCAGCAACAAAATTCACAGGGTGTGAATAAGGAACTGAAGTTGAACACCCATGAAATCATTCGATCGAAGGCCAATGATGAGAACCTGTCGTCGAGTGTGAAGAACTTACCATTGAGGCATTAAAGCTCTAAGGTACTGGAAAGGAGTTTCTAGACCAAATTTCTGGATAATGAGCTGAAGTCGATAGGGAGTGATCCACTGAAGGAAGATCATAATGAATCCTTCATCATCGACACGAAATGGGAACACAATGAATAAGAGTAATCCAAGATGATCAGACAATGTATAGGTAGGAAGACTTATCTTGAACATATGGATGACATGACTCCAGAGTTTGGCAGCATTTGACATCGTAGGATCAAAAGTCATGGTGACGTGGCAGAGATCATATGAGAGGTTTAAAATGGATAACCCAGAACCTAGGGAGGCAAGTACAGAGTGAGGATGTCCCAAAACCCAACACGAAAAGCAGATGAGTGTCAATGTTCAAGAGCGACGGGCTGCCTCAAATGAATACAATTGATGAAATAATTCTGATTTTCCCCCACCTTTCTGGCGAGTACCCCAGTTATTTTTACATAATCTTAACAGGGATAGCATATGCTTGTAATATAAGTCCATCCTTCAGATGGATCCATTCTAGTAAGTCTTACAAGCCCTAGGAAGGAGTAGCTCGGTCTCGTCATAATGACAAGTCCTATGTCGTTTAATCTTTTAACAAGTCCGACAAAGGTGAAACTCAGTATCTTTTTCATGTTTAGAGAGTTTGAAAAAACACAAAAAAGAGAACTCCACATGGTTCCTTTTCATACATTTGTGTCTCTTGAGCCCGAAAAGGTAGAAAACGATACTTGAGAGAATTGCTTGACCATTTAAGTCAAGGAGTACCTTTTTCGTAAATAGTTCATTCCAGCTCGAAAAAGGGGTAAACGTATACTAGGTAAATGATGTTTCGCAACCTTTAACGAGTTCAAAATGATAAGAGCTCGGCAATATTTTCGTGTTTAAAGAGTCAGAAAAGAGTTGATAGTAGACCCCCCATTTTTATTCTCTTTAACGAGTTAAAAAGGGAAAAATACTCGGAAATATTTCATTTTTTACGAGTCAGAAAAGAGCTTAAAGGTGACTCGTCTTGGAGGAACGAATGGTATAAAGGGTAGCAATTGGTTTCGACAATGGACGAACTGCTCAAAAAATGTAATGGTTAAGAGGCTAGCTAATAAAACCACTCATTGTTGCGGTTCCGTAGGAAAGGAAAAAACAACCAAGTGAAAACATATGATCGGCCAAAGAGACGGTGGCGATGGAATAAAACAACCAAGGCTCATCTAGCAGAAATCAACTAATTAAAATGACAATCACGAGATGTAAATCAGGCATGGGTTCATTTTTACACAAACTTGAACCATGGAGAACTCTTCTTGGATTTAGTTTCACATTTACACAAGCTTGAAACGAAAAAATATGCTTGAGATAAGTTTGCATGCCCTTGGCATAATGACTCAATTCGAGGTACATGCCCCCCAAGCTTCATTTCATTTAGTTAGGTGGATGGAATGAAGGTTCACTTTCTAGATCCAGGAAAGACTCAACTGGGATTTTACGAGATTTTAATAAAAGACTCGATTAGGAAAAGGGAGTTGTTTCATTTTTTAACGAGGTTGACATAGTAAATGGACTATCCTAGGAATTGGTTTCATTTTTTAACGAGGTTGATACAGAAAATAACTATCCTCATGGCCCTTGTTCCATTTTTTAACGAGGTTGATACAGGAACAAACTATCCTTGAACATCTTGATTCTTTTTTTAATGAGCTTGCCATAAGACAAGGAACTATGCTCATCCATTGTTTCATTTTTTAACGAGGTTAACACAAGACCAGGAAGTATCCTCATGACTCCTTGTTTCATTTTTTAACGAGGTTTACACAATACCAGGAACTATCCTCATTATGTCTGTTCATGACCCATAAGAGAACATGGCTCCCAAGAGGTCTTCACTAGATGGAAGAACCACCCTCTCGAAGGAATACATGTCATTTTGTACCAAAGACAGATTGGGTTCCAATGCCCCAGTACATAATGTATAATACCATCTCTGTGATCATCAGTAGATGCGGAGACGAAACAGGTAGCCACATAATTTACCTATGGCAAGGAAGGTACTGCTTGCAAATAAGAGCCAATAGGGGACGATGGTTGCAAAGGAGGCACTTGGTGACCAATGAACGACAGCTGATCAATAGTCACAATTCTCCCTTCGTGTGGAAAACAAACCACACGGAAAAGTGAAGAAACAAGAGCTCCCATGACATAAACATAGTCGCGTCCAAGGAGAAGATTGAAATCTAAGGGACCTTGGACTACCATCACATCTATATACATGGTCTTTCCTCCCAAAGTAATAGGGAACTTTGGAAGGATCCTTGAGGGTTGACTGGTTCCACCGTTGAAAGCCAACAGATTTTGGGTGACAGGAACAAACTATGGGGAACCCAAAGCTTGCCAAGTAGTAGAAGACATGATGCTAACAGATGCACCTTCATCTAATATAGTGCCATGAACTACCATATTATAGGCTTGTACTGTGATCTGGAAAGGCACATAAGATGGGAGGTGGAATGCAATCAATTGACTCCAATCAAAAGAAACGATAGAAATACTTGGTGGGGATATCATATGATTCCTCCCATGCCCTGCAGGAGAAGGAGAAGGACTCTTCTGAACAACTGGGATAGGAGGGTCACTCTTTGATTCATGAGAACTTGAGGAGACGAGAAGAACATGAGCAGTATGATCACCACTCTCTTCGGGAACAGAGTGAACAACTGAATGCAGAGCCAAGTCGACACTCTTTGCGACCAATGGTTGGTCGGGAATAGACACAAGAGAGTGATGCTCAGGAAGAGAAGGATGGGCAAGAGATGAATCCAAGTTAATCTCTTTACCAACTAGGAGAGGGTTAGAAGAAAGCCTTTGATAACCAACAGGAAGTTGGGGTTGAGGAGCTACAAGGTTTTCCAAAACTTTGGAAGCTTTATCCATAAGAGGACAAAGGTGAAGAAGATGTTCTCCTTCACATAACCTACAAGGGGATCTAATCTTCCTTTCTTCTTACCATCGCTAACCAAGGGTGCAGCATTGAAATGATCTCCAGAGGTCGATGGGGATGGTCGATCCAGATTTTGAGACCATACCTCTAAGACTCTGGGAATGCCAAGACAATTTCGAAGGAGATGGTCACCCTTACACAGTTTGCAAGGGAATCTGACCTTCCATGGAGGATCAGAAGGTTTGTCTACAGGAGGTGCATTTGGAGTAACAACCTCACAGTTGGCCTCTCACTTATATGTCTTCTTCTTCTTCTTCTTAGCCTCCTGGTTACTGGATTTCAAAGTTTTACCAGGAGAAGTAGAAGAGGAGGGTGAAGAAGGTGAGAGGTCAACCTTAGAATCAACATGATTTGGTTCAAAGGAAGGAGATGGCTAGGTAGGGGTTGGGACACTCGGGACCACCTAGGTTGAAAATAACTAGATAGGTAAACCAATGGATAACCGAGGGAGGGACAACGTTTCCATATAAGGAACACCAGCATTTCCAAAAGAAGGAAAAGGACCAGGATTCCCATCTGAGGGGAATCCTTGACTGGTAGACTCTGGGAATGTTGCCATTGGAATCGACCCTAAAGAATCACTAAGGAAGATAAATTGAACCAGGAATATTTCGTGGGTAGTTAATTTTAAAACACCAAAACAAAACTTTCCCTTTTCATGTTTTAAGAGTCGAGAAAAGGGCAAAAGATGACTCTAGTCTCTTTCGGTTTGAATGAGCTCGAAAGGACAAGCGCTCAGTGATATTTTAAATTTAAAGAGTCAAAAATACCAAAACGACTACTCAAGATAATCTAGGCAAAAGGGATTACCAGGTAA
>APFE030503364.1:18889-39964 GCA_000404065.3 Pinus taeda | reverse complement strand
ATAAAATATATCCAAAACAAAATAATTTAATAATTAAAATCAATATTTTCGGAATTTCAACATTAAAACATTTTTACATTTCAACACTGAAACATTTAAACATTTTTTATTATCACAAAGGAAGAAAAGTAATCATGTTAGTGCATATCTTGCTCTTCTTAATGAGGAAACATTCGATGTCACTTCGTAAACAAAACAAATACTTATGAAGTGAACTTTAAGAACGCTTCTATCATTAAATTTGTGCTTTGAAAAAACATTGATATTGGGTTGGAAAAAATACCAAGAGCAGAAATCTGATCAATTTTATTCACTAAAATAACCAATATCATGAAACTGCAAAAATACTTACATCCTCTATAGCTTCAACTGCCATGTTCATGAAATATGATTCCTTTGGCCAATGTTATCAACACATTAGGTACAAAATGTTTCATAGTGAACTTTTGCTAGAAAAGTATTATTAAGCATAATTGTGGAGAGTTTGATTTCTGGAATTACCTTAATAAATATAACACATGACCTTGAAGTTACACGTGACGATGGGAGAAATATCATATATCAACTTTCCATGAGTTGGATAGTCTCTCAACGTTTTAAATATTAATCTAGTTCTTCATAATGGCTTTTTAATGAATTAAATTAATTCATTTATTTTTAATCTACGTACTGATTTTATAGATTTTGGTAATTTTGGAGAATTTAAATTGAAGAAAAGTTAGTAATGTGGGTTGTTAGACTAGAAAAGTTAGTAAGGTATGTTATTAACCTTCTAAAATAGTTTTATGATATTGTATATCTATTTATTTTACTATGAGCAATCAATTTAAACAAATTAGAATTTGTGGGATGATAATTTTAACTGTATTTAATGTTGTTATTGTGGATAAATTTCTCTTGCAGACAAGAGTGATCTCTCGAGATTGAAATACAAATCTAGAAACAAACAGACAAGTAACTGCTATCTTTCCTTAATCTATAACTAAAACATAGTATATGAAATGTGCAAGAATCTCTTACTTTTCTACGAAATGCTTGTGGATGTTCCTTCTATGCTTTCAAAAGCCTCTCCTTGTTGCTTCAAGAGAACATCTGCATAAATAGAACCAGGCAAGGAGTAAAAGCATAACATAGATAAATATTGAAACACAAAGTGACTGCAAATTGCAACATAACATATATCATAGTGTTAATCCAGTGTCCAGTTGTAAATTATGCAAAAGATCAAGGAGCTTTGCAAAGAACATCATAACAAGTGCAAATAGGAAAGAAATAATTGCTTGTATTAATCTTGAATGAAAAAGGAGATATCCAACCTTAGCCTTGATGTTGCAAACCTCCTCCCAATAGTCTCTAATCCTCCCTTCCGGTGACAAGCTTGCAACCTTAATTCGACAACATAAGTTTACATTCAAAAAGTATGCCCTTACCCTCTTTTATGTGTTAAATTTATAGGAAAAGAGGAGGAGGTTTGAGGTTCTCTTATCAAGGGATGTGATCCATAAAGAGAGGGATTAGGGTTCCACAAAGAGAGAGAGTTGTCTCCATGCACAGAGGGATGAGGCCCAAGTATGTAGGGTCTCGAAGCCTTTAGTTGGGAAATATTCCTCCAACAAAGCTTCTAGAAATCACTTTTTATTTTCACCTTTGTTAAGAGCTTTGCGTAGTTTTTAGTGGAAGACATAGTGTAGGATTGAGCAGACCACAATGGTCAAAACTGCGCTTGCACATGAAATGGCTAGGGAAATTGCACAAGTGCTTAAAAATAGGTTTTTGACCAATATAATCTAGGATTCTTGTTGTCTTTGGGATTGTTTTGCTTCCAATGTTGTACGGGAATGCTTGGAACACTTCATCAAATAGAAAGAAATCAAGATTGGCAGTCATTTTCCTAATGGTGACAAAATGACATGTAACAGATTGCCCCCTAAAATACAAAGTTAGAAAAGATGTTTGAGGACTGAAGCACTTTATCATGCCAAATTTCGGATTGGAGACCAATTGGTTGGAGACATGAAACAATAAATCAAGAATTACAATAAAATATCTTCATATAATCATCACTGAGGCAGGAATTACCATACTCATAGTACAATTATCTCAAAGAACAAGTATGGAAGTGTACGAAGATCCATGTAGACAATAGATACAATATGGACACAACCATCAAATATGGATTTTCATTTAATATCATGAATATTTAAAACTCCATGCAACCTAGATGGATGAAACTAGATCCAAGGGATTAGTCTTCATCTTTATCGATCCGTAGTACACATCTAACCATGTGAGTGAATGTCTCGAAGTAAAACAAGGTAGACATGATTACCGATAAATGATGTGAAACATTAATAGGTGCAAGAGAAACCATCACTAATGACAATGGTTCTAAAGGTACCTTGGTATAATCTATGGAGTGTGAGTAGATGTCTTGAATTCGAAAACTCATATAATCATTCGATCGAAGGTCAATGATGAGAACATGTCGTTGAAAGCGAGAAACCTTCCATTGAGGAATGTAGGCTCCAAGGTACTAAAGGAGGTTTCTATGTCAACTTCCTAGATAATAAGTTGAAGTCGATAGGAAGCAACCCATCGCAAGAGGGCCTACGACACAAAAATCATGTCAAAGTTTTGAAGAACAAATTTGGAATGATTCAGGACTAACTCAAGGATGGCCAATGTGATTAAAGGCTATGAATTTCAAGGTAATTTTGACTGAGGTTGGACTTCTCCTAAACATATCACTGAAACGAAATTTCAACTTGACAACATTTGAATAAAAAATAAGACCAAAAACCAATATGAAGAATTTCAATGAGGTATGATTAGCTGGGAGACAAATGGATTTCCGAACCCAGACACAAAAGTGGCAGGTTGGCATGTTCAAGAGAGACATACTTCCTTTTATAATACAAAAACAAATGTTTCTTTCCAATTCCCCCCCACCATTACTGGAAAATGCCTCTTTATTTTTATGCAAGTTTGAGGAGGATAACATATGCTTGTCCTATAAGCTCATACTTCGGATGAGTCCTTTAGAGTATTTTTAATGAACCCTAGGAAGGGGTGGTTCGGTCTCATCATGACTGATGAGTCCTACACTGTTTACATTTTATGAGTCCAATGAAAGGGTAACTTGATGTCATTTTCATATTTAAAGAGTTTGAAAAAGACATAAAAAAAAGAAAAATCATACATCTCTTTCAACGTAAAGTTTTAACAATCCCGGAGAAAGTAAAGCTCGACGTTGTCATATTTAGGGAGTCAGGAAAAAACATAAGTAAACTCAAAAATTTCCTTTTTCATGGATTTAGTCTCTCAAGCCCAGAAAAGGGTAAAATAATGCAGGAGAGAACTCTTTTGACCATTATTGGTCAAAGTATATTTTTTTTGTAAATAGTCTACAAGATTCGTAAAATGGGTAAACTGATATCAAGTAGAGTTCTTTCATTTACTTTAATGAACTCGAAATAAACAAGCATCCTCGATCATGGCTTCCAAGAGATCTTCATCAGAAGGAAGAATAGTTCTCTAGAAGAAACACATGCGAAGGGAAGTAATAGGGATAAGAAATCGAGTTCAAATGTCCCCATTGAAGAGTTCACCAGGTCAATTTCGGGATCTAAGTCAAAATAAGTCAAGAAAATGGTGAGAGGCTTGTTTCCATCAGCAACTAGAAACATGGGACAAGTTAACACATAATTAACCTGTGGTGGGGTAGATACCACTTGTATATAAGGAACATTCAAGGAATTCATATGGTTGGTAGTAAAATCAAGACCAACGAACAAAATTTGGTCAATAGTCAGAATGTTTCCAATGTGAGGGAAAGACATCACTTGAAAGAGTGTGGACATAACAAATTTCATGGCATAGACATCATCTTGCACAAGGAGCAAATTAAAATCCAAGGGGCCTTAGACCACCATAACATCAATACAAATAGTTTTACCTTCCAAGGTAATGGGAAACTTAGGAAGGATCCCTAAAGGTTCACTAATAGTTTTTTAGAAGCTAACAGATTCTATGTAACAGACACAAGCTGAGGGGAACCCAAAGCTTTCCAAGCGGTTGAGGATAAAATACTAACATAAGCACCTTCATATACACTTTTGTGATGCACATTCTTATCATGAGCCTTCACAATGATTTGGAAAGGGGTGGAAGAAGGAAGATAAGTCTTTGTCAGTCTACTCCAATAAAAGGAAATAACCTAAATACTTGGAGGGGTTTCATGTAAATGTGTGAAGTTCCCCCTTATGCAGTGGAACCTGAAGTAACAAAAAGAACCCAAGTGGTATTCACTTTACTCTCTAAGGCGAGAGTGGGATCGACAAAATATGGAATCTATTCAACCAATGGTTTACCAACCTGAGTGATACATGTTTCACTCTCCAATGGAAGTGGGATTGAATTTACTTGGAATTAAATCAAACACTTCGTCAACTAACAATAGCTTGGGAGAAATATTACGGTAACCAACTAGAAGTTGTTTCTATGGAATAGTAAGGTTTTCCAATGATATTTAGGCTTCATCCATGTGAGGGAAAAGGTGATTTTGAAGACTCCCTTTGCATAACCTATAATGAAACCCAACTTTACCCTTTTTCCATGGAACCTTAGAATCACTAGTTGATGGATCAACAGTAAGTTGATAATAATTTTTAGACCGCACTTCTAACACCTTTGGAATACCTAGACAATTAATAAGAAGGTGGTCACCCTTACAAAGTTTGCAAGGGAATTTGGGCTTGTGACGTATTTTGAAGGTTTCCTCAAAATTATACATACTCAGAGCAATTGTTGGTTGGTTTGACTCTTTCTTATCTTGATTCTTTGTCTTATTTATTTGCTTCTTCTTCTTAGCCACACAGTTATTAGCATCAAGACTTTCACCAGGCGAAGAAAAATAAAGGGAAGAAGACATGGTATGTGAAGAAGGTAAAGGGTCAATAAATGGTTAGTGTTGTTGAGATGGAGAACTTGGTTGAGGTCGAATAGTTTTGATATTTGGGACTAAATAATTTGAAAACAACCACATCGGTAAATATATTGTGAATCCGAGAAGTGACAACGTAGCCATATGACCAACATTTCCAAAGCAAGGAAAAGGACTAGGATTCCCATTAAGATGGGTTCCTGGATCGGTAAATTATGGAACTATTTCTATTAGATTCAACTTTAGTGAATTTAATTAATAATTTTAATGATATCAACAATCCAAATTCACAATCCACACCTAAGGTCTACAAAAAAATTTAACTAGAAAATAACACACACTAATAAATCTAAGGAATAAAACCATGTAAACAACCTTTTCGCAGTGAAATCACTAGTTGGTGATGAAACCCAATGTCACAGAGATCAATGTGAAAAATGGATAGATATAGAGTAGGTGGGATTAGTTACACTGACAACCTACTTAATGGGCACGATCTGGTGCAAGTAACTTGACTTATCTCATATCGAGTGAAGAATACCCTCCAAAAAGGTCCAAGTGAGTCTAATCAACGTCTTCTCTAGGTACAACAAAGACTTTCTCCCTATTGTCACCTTGGGTAACAGCCCTAGGATAATTGTCTCTAAGGTTACCACATATAACAACTTATCCTGGAGGGACAATCGTAGATCAGATGTACACGCAAGGGAAGAGTAACAAAGCTCAATCCCTTTGAAGGTTCCTCAACATGGTTAATCTGAGGTTTATCCTTCAAGTGACTCCCAAGCACCTTTTGACACCGTTTGTAATTCATGCAAATCATGATACCATAACCAATGAAGTGAGGTCGATCACTTCACTAGGTCTAATATGATCTCGTGCTTAACTCCTATGTAAAAGGAGCTTCCCAGAGTCAAACTGTAATAGATAGATTTACTCCCTACCACAAGATTTTATTGTTTGTTGGTAGATTTGGAAATTTAACCCACTTTCATATTCCAAAGCCCTACAATATGATCTAATGTAGGTGTAATGAGCCCTAGAAAAAATCAAATTTATTTTATTAGCGTTTTTTCTAAGTTGTTGTTTACTTAGTAGGCTAATGGATATGAAATCGATGGTCTTATAACTTGACTCAAAATAGAATGCAATCGAATATGATATTGTAATATTTTCACTTCGATGAATCCTAAATAAAGTAAAGAGAGAGGTTTCATTCAGTTTTAAAGAATGCAAGAATCAATCAATCATTTTCAAAATTCAAATAAAGGGACTGCAAAATACACGAATCGTGGCCCCCCTGGCTATGAGGGGGATTTTTTTTTTTTAAATGCAACCTGGTTTCCTTAAAATCCAGGTTGAAAATGCAAAATTTTAATCTCAACAACTTCTTGCATACCCAAAATCAAATAATTAATTCCTCCTTCAAAATACACAAGTTATAATTTCAACTTGATGTAATGAATTACAATTCACTGTAAGCACAATTTTGTGTTGTCTTATAAAAAGGAATAATCACTATTCACTTCAAAACAACAATTCTAAATCAAAATTTCTCACCTTAACAAACACTAAATTTTTGCCAATGCTAATTATTCTTTGCAATCAAGTAAACAAAGTACTTAATCTGAAATTTTGACAGAAGAAGGAGAGGCACAAACTATCCCAGCAATGATCAACCTTTCTTTTGATAAATCAAGAATTCACTAGATCAAATCTTTAACCCTAACTTGCAAAGATGAGTAATTTTTCAAGAAGGAAACTCAAACGATCAAATAAGAAAAGGTGGACTTTTTCATAATGGAAATAAACCCAAGAAAACACAGCAATAAAAAAATTATGGACCCAGCAACGAAACCCTAATTTAAAAAAAAAATCAAAGACTTTCGCCGGTAACCAATTAGGTTCAATGCGCAGATGAGCTGTTACTAAAGGAAGAGTGTGACACTGTGCACATTTTTCTAATAAAAAATGTGCAATTGACCAGAAACTAAGAAAAATAAGCAATAAAGCCACAAGTCAAAAATTTTAAGTTTTCAAGGTTTTGAATATGGTAAATCAAAGCAATCAGAAAACAATCAGAGATAACAAGAAGGAATAATGAATAACAATCCATTCCCCATTATGGTTGCCAATTTGTTATGGTGAACAAATCACTCTTGCGGAAAAGAGTAGTCTCCCTAAATTCAGAGACAAATCTAGAAGCAAATAGATAAGTAAATGTTATATTTCCTTAATCTATAACTGAAACATGGTATATGAAATGTGCAAGAATCTCTTACCTTTCTACGAAATGTCCCTTTGATGGTTTCAAAATCCTTTCCTTGCTGCTTCAAGAGAATATTTGCATAAACAGAACCATACAAGGAGTAAAAGCATAACATAGATAAAGAGTGAAACACAAAGTGAATTGCAAATTACAGCATAACATATATCATAGTGTTAATCCAATATTCAGATATAAATTATGAAAATTTTCAAGGAGCTTTGTAAAGAGAATCATAACAAGTGAAAATAGGAAAGAAACAATTTCTTGTATTAATATTGAATAAAAAAGGAGAGATCCAACCTTAGCCTTGATGTTTCAAACCTCCTCCCAATAGTCTCCAATCATCACTTTAGGTGACAAGCTTCTAGCCTAAATTCAAAAGAATAAGTTTAAATTCAAAAATTCCTCCCTTACCCTCTAGTCTGTGTTGAATTTATTGGCCAAGAGGAGGAGGTTTGAGATCCTCTTCTCAAGAGATGAGATCCATAAAGAGAGGGATTAGGGTTCCACAAAGAGAGGGAGAGTACTCCATGAATAAAGGGATGAGGCCCAATTATGTAGGGGCTCGAGGCCTTCAATTGGGAAATATTCCTCTAACAAATCTTCTAGAAATCACTTTTTATTTTTACCTTCATTAAGAGATTTGTGCATCTTTAAGTGGAAGACGGTGCACAAGGTTGCATAAACCACAATGGTCAAAGCTACGCTTTCATAAAAAATGGTTAGGGAAACTAAACAAGTGCTTAAAAATAGGTTTTTGATCAATGTAATATAGGATTCTTGTTAACCTTGGGATTTTTTTTCTTCCAACATTGTAGTGGAATACTTGGAACACTTCATCAAATAGCGAGAGATCTGGATTAACAGTCATTTTCCTAATGGTGAGAAAATGACATGTAACAAATGTGTAGTATTTTTTTTTAGTGTTTAAGTGCGATAAGAGTTTGTTTTCCTTCTTTGTTCTACATAGGAGTGTTAGAATTAAGGAATGTAATGTGAATAATCCACATTACATATAAAGTGTAACACTGTAAAATGAAAAAATATTTAATACCATTGAAAAGTCGACAATTTGAAAGAGAATAATGTCAATAAAATTTTGTTGATTTAATAGTCGTTAACTTTATTTTGAATAAATAATTTTAATTTGATTGTAGTTGCTAGGCAATGTCAAACAGGAAATTTTTTTATCCAATGATTCCTATGAGATATAGAAGAAAACTACTTATGTAAATAATTAAAAATAATAATAATAAAGTAAAGAAATTGAATTTTAAAGAAAAAAGTATTAATGAGAAGAAAATCTTATTAATAAAATAGTGATTCATGTTAATTAGAAGAAATATTTATAAGTTTGAAATTCTTGAAATTGTATAGTTCTAAGGTTCTTTGAAATAAAACACTTCTTCCAATTTCTTTACCAAATATATTTAGGAGAAATTTTATTGGGTTCCAAATGACATACCATTAATTATAGTGGAAAAAATTGATGTAGATAATTTTTTTTAACAAAAATTATTGCTATGACTAAAATTTTATTAATTAAATACGTGTTATTATTATTTAAAATAAATATGTATATGTTTATGATCCAGATTGGATCATTATATTGTTTTTCATCCATCTTGATGCATTCAGAGTGGAACAAAGTGGAGGAATCATCTCACGGGACCATTTTTTACCGACGAGACCCAGTTTGGTAAAACGGGGTCTGAAACTTTCTGGGAGCATTTTGAGGCATAAAACGATGTTTTTTGGGGATAAATCTTTGTCGCTTTAGCACCACACCATTTCATGCTATTTTACACAGATATATATTTCCAACGTGCAAGAAGTGCTTCAATCAAAGTTAGTGTGCAAAAGTTATGGCACTCATAAGTTGACCTTCCTGTTTTCACACCTATAGTTCAGGAGGATATCATGTCAACCCACATTATTCATGGAAAAGGGGTTAGCCACATGATTTTATGTAAAATAATCTAGAAGAGTGTATATTGCAACTCTAGTTCAGATGTGATGTAGTCAAAATTAACCACTAGTAGGCTATCAAGTTGTGTTATAATCAAGCCACTAGGAGGAAGAGGCATTCCATTCTTTTGAGAGAATTTTGTTCCATAGCTGAGCAAAGATTGCCATGAGAGATATGAGGTAGAGAACATAGAGAGTATTTGTGCATTGTAGTAGCCCACGGGCAACAGAAATTACTTCTTTATACCTGCAACCATATTTTTAGATAGAGAAAGAGAGTGAAGCGACCTCACCTTCCAACTGGGTTTTCTCTCGAAAGGGTTTCTTAGATAGCATATCTTGTGTCTTATGTGTTTGTGTGTGATCTGGTTTTATTGTTCTCTACTTTTTTACATAATTTCCATTCGCATGCATGCACTAATTATAGTTGAATCTATATATCTAGAATTTTTATAAAACTGTAATAGTGTAACAATTTAATATTTTAATATATTCTTATCAGGTCTTTTGTGACAAACTGTCCAGTGGAATATCCACGACCGTTTACTGATTAGTTTTAAATTCTTGAGAGTGTAATTCTAACCCAATTCTTGAACATTTGGTTATCATCAAGAAAATATTGTAAAATGATCGAGAGCAATTAAAGATATTCTTACCAAGTGTTGAAATAAGTAAATCAGACTTAAGAAACAAGAAGCTAGAAGAGAGAAGATAGATGAGATAATGAGAAATAATTTGCAGGGAATGCTTAATTTGAAGCACAATGAGTTAGCTTGTCGCATTCATATGTGTAATAATGTATTTGAAGATATCCATTTTCTTTTGAACTATATGCCAAGTTTACTAAATATTGGAAAAATTGATACCATTCATCACAAAGTAATCAAGTCCAATCCAAATTTTATGGTTTGAAAGCATCCAACATGATCATTTCAACTTTAAAGAGAGAATATCGATATTAATTGTGAACACATTGCATGTAAGATAAGGTGAGACTTACTTATATTAGTGTTATCACTCAAAAATTTCCTCTTTGCTGTGAGAGAGACATTCCTAAGGTAACCTTTTCAAACGAATCTTGTAGATTGAAGGCTAGCCCCTTCAATCTAGAGAGGGCTCTCTCTAACAACCTAATCACTACATACTTAGCAGTTGCTTCCGTGTTTAAACAATGGCTAGATCTTCAGTTCTGTTGTGTTGACATAGGGTTTGGTTGGGTATGAAGCAATTATTCCATTGGGAAATGGAGTCGAAAAATTAGGTTTTAAGTGCAATTACCAAGAAATTGACTATATGAATCAAGATGGACAGAGGGGGGATAGATGGTAGATTGTAGACCTATCAAAACCTCATGTGAATGGTAATAGAATAAAGAGATAACAATCCACTACAACAACACATGAAACATGAATCCTACATGCCTTAGAAGAAAGAGTGTACATGTTTAAAACCTATGAACCAAAGCATTTAAATAATGAATTATGTCACATTATCTTATTTAAACATTAGAAGAAAAAACATGAAACGACATCACATAGAAAGGAAAATTGTCACTAAAGAAACACAGACTGAGTACACCATTACAAGAATCTTTGTAGCATTGATCATAATATTCTAGTCATCTTGGCACTTGTAAAAAATCAAGTAATTTGATAAACACACAACAAAGAGACCTTCTTTGTTTAATAATCCAACCCTTTTTTCCTTTTTTTTTTTTTTTTTTTTTTTTTTTTCTCTGATATAATATATAGAAAATTTACATAAAGTTTCAAGGATCCACAATAGTTGGGATAATCAACTATCAAATATTACAACATCTGCATAAAATAATTCACAAAATGTAAGTCAATATTTACTAATCCATCTATTCATAACCTTATCTTGGCATCTAAACAAAAACAAAATATCTATGAAAACTGATACGATACCTTTGTTGATTCTTTGGAAAAAATTGAGGAATTAAATCAATAGAATTATGGATCTAGTAATTATTCACTGGTTTCTAGGATCATATTTTGTCACTAGAATTCATATGCTTCCTTTGTATAAATTGTTTCCTTTGATGTGTGCACCTACAAAACTTCCTCAATCTATGCAATTGATTTTATGCAACTATCTCCAATTCCTGAGGCAACTTTCTCTTGACTCGTACCATTTTCATTCCATCAACCACAATTTTTTTTATGACATATTACTATGATAATTCATGCTTGAATTATGGTGTCTTTGACTGTAAAAACGATGTAGTGAAGCATAATAAATTGTTGAACCAAAACTAGGGTTTTGCAACAAACATTTCCCCTACTCGGATCAAACCACTTCTTGTCAAAAACGAAAACATATTCAATCTCCTATGGCTTTGGCTGTTTGATCAAGAATGCTAAACATCTCTTGTTGTGACACTGATTGTGTGACTCTCTTTCCCCTTTCTGTAGCGCCCTTGTTAGCTTCTAGAGTTTCATTTGCTTTTCCTTTTTATAGACTCAACTTTCACTTTCTTCGTGGATATTTTATTTCCTTTGGATGGTTTAACATTCTCATCCTTGTTAATAATTATTGGTTCCTTCACTTTAAGATTGAATTTGGCCTTGAATTCTAACCCCATCTTGTTGGTAGGCCTGGTATGAGGCTTCCTGGAATAATAAACACTATCCTCTATTTTTCTGCTTGTTTCCTCTATTTTCTTGCTATGCTATTTTCCCTTCTTGTCTTCTACATCCATATGCTTTGACTTCCCGCCTTCTTTCTCCTAATTTCATTTTATTTTCGATTTTCTTCCATAAACCCTAATTTTGGTTTTATTACAAGGTTTTCAGCAGGTTCCTCAATATCAATTTGATGGCTAGACTCGGCCTCTAGATTTATGGTTTCAGTATGGTTTTTTGTTTTACCTCTTCTATGTCTTCTAAGTGCAGGGTTTCTTCTTCTCAGTAAATCTACATGCTTATTCAACTCATGGGTGAATAATATTTTGACCAAACAATGATGGCATATATCATGAGGGGATAAATTACTTTTAGTTCTAGCCTTAGTAGTCATTTTGAGTAAAGTGTGAAGAAGAAAATGTAGTAAACTCATCTTACTAAAACCTACTAAATGACAAAAAAATTATCATGTGATATAAGTAAATATTTGAATATCTCCCTTCACATGTTAAGAACATTTGAACTATCATAACAACATTGGTCCATTCAGGCTTCAGTATGGTGTGAGGAACTCCAGTGCTCTAATTAGGGTTTTGAGAATCTTTCTTCAATAAGTAATTCAAACCTACGTTCTGCATCATTGATTTCTTAAACCAATTTTTACCTTCAATAGGCAATCTTGTAGCTTCAACAATCGACTCCTAGTGACTTCAAATTATAAATCTCTTATCCTCACTGTGTTTCCATCAAAATACTTTATAAATTCATAACACCAGCTTAGGTTGTATCCCTTGAAGTGATGAAAATTCACATCCCATCTTGTGTTGGTGAAAATTGGTATAAGCTATTCATAAGCTTGAAACCACTCAATACACTCGAGTTCATACTATCTAACATGACCTGACTTTCCCATTCTTTGACTGAGTCAAAGTGAAAACTTTACCAAAGGTTGTAAAAATTGCTAACAATTCCACTGTCTGCTGCCAGCTAGTCACCTGGGTTTGCTGGAACTGGTTCTTTTATGCACAATTCTAGTTTTAATACTTTACCTCTTAAAACCTCTTTTAATTCTTTGAAACCCCTTCAAATATCGCATCAAGTCATAACATAGGTTGAATTTCATCAAAAATGTTTTAAGTGTTTAAAATGACCCAAGTGACAATTATAAAATTAATTTTTAATTTTTAATTTTGCATATGCCACGAAAATATTTCGTAGCATGCTTGCAGGCGCTACGAAAATATTTTGTATCGCCACCTATTTTTTGGTATTCGTCATCCCATTAGTGTGAGACTTGGGTAAAAAATTTCGCATGACATAAATAAATTCCTTAACATGCTTTTTAACCCTTATGCCACTCTCACACAAATATTACATAGTCTAACACTTAAGGCCACTTTTCTTCTAATAAAACTCTAAGCTAATTTTCAAAACATTTTGACCTTTTTTTCAAAGTATAAACTTAGTGCTAATAGTTGGCTCCAATGGGGATATTGTCTCTCCAGGAGGCAGTAAAGAACTTGTCGACTAATGTCTGATCCATCGGGTTATTTCCAACCTTGAAACTTGCAAACTAACCTTTGCAACCTGTACATTTTACAACTAAAAACCAAACCCAAATTGTACGCTAAAATAAAAAGAAATGCTGGAAATTAAATGCTCAAATATGGGAGCTTATTCACAAGCAAACCAACGTACTCTAACTTGCTAAGAAACACTGCAAAATCATGTGATATCAAAACTCCAATGTAACCACGAAAGTAAATAACTATTAGACATAATTTTACTTTCACTCACTTCAAATTGAAAAAGGAAAATTTTGAGCACTAACAACTCAAACTGCAACATGAATCCAATTTCTTTACTGATGAATAAAAAAAACCAAACATGCATTGATGATTCCAATAGGCTTTCCAAAGGATCTTTGAAAACATGAAGAAACACCTCTTATTGATCAGCAAAAGGAAAAAGGTTTCCGCCAGTTTCATATGTTGTTGCTTGTTTCATTTCTTTATACTCATAATCATTTTCAAATGAAGAAACAATCATCTATTCATATTCCACATCATCCACAGCAAGAAAAGTTGTTGCACACTCTTGAACATATTTAGATGAAACAACTACCTTATATGTCTGAGAAAAATTTGAAAATGACCTCTCATGTCCTTCAATAGAAATGCCATTTTGATATTTAAAAGAACCAAGCAAAGTTGTTTCTTGATAAGATAATATAGTTGATTGAATTTGTAGCTTATTATCCTTATTACCCTCCTGTGACTCTATTTGAAGGGTGTCATATATTGACTTGTTCATTTCTTTACATTTTATGTGATATATTTCTTTGTTGCTTAATATCCCTATGCATGCAGTTTCAGAGATTTGGTCTTCACAAACCTTTTCTTGGAACACAAATTCAGAAAATAAAAGGTTTGAATAACAATTTGATTGATTGTCTTAATCTCTCTCTTGGTCATATAAAAGTTGACAAACCTGCAACATATCTTCAGCATATCTTCATCAATCTTAGGAGAAGGAACATGGATATCTATATCAAGATCCTAATCATTTTTATTTTGAGCTAAGGGATAAACTATTGTCTATTGGAAATTCAATTGGATATCTTAGCAACTAGCCTCTCCTTTTTCTTCGAGACAGTTAAAAGGATTCTCATACAACACTTGTAAAATTTAATCATCAATAAACTCCTCGTCACCATAGACACTTTCCAAATGTTCAATGAAGTTTTCAAAATATGCACAATTTTTTTTTTACTAGCAAGAAAGATGAATAAGATTTTTTGTAATTGTCATAGAAAACCATGTGAAAATATCTAAGGGAATACAAGCTATCAAGTGCCAAATTTCACACCATGACTTTTCATTTTCCCCCAAAGATACCATGAATATTTTTATCAAAGAATCCTCATTCAATTTAACCCCAATACTACGTACATGCATGTGAAATTTAAACAAAAGAAGCACAACATCATCCCCATTTTGATCTCTAAATTTTGGAAAATTTATTTTCCAATCTATGCACGGAATGTGATTTGGAAAACATGGTATATGTACATGGCTCATTGGAGCATACCTTTCCATCTTGATTAATTAGGAAAACGGATCTGCAAGTATGCTCTGGATTCATCAAACAATGGAGTCACCATTCATGTTTGGAGCTCTGGATCATTTGACAATAGAGTCACCAGGACAAATCGAACAACCAATATTGTTATCTAAATTTATGTTTTCCCTAAACAATTAGATCTCATCAGTAAAAATAGTTCTAGGTAAGATAAAGCTTTTGTATCCCTAGTATGGTCACCAAGATGTTATCACTCAAAAATTTCCTCTTGGTTGTGAAAGATAAATTGGTAAGATAACCTCTTCAAACCAATCTTGTAGATTGAAGGCCAGCCACTTCAATATAGAGAGGGCTCTCTCTGACAACCTAATCACTATATGCTTAGCAATTGGTTGTGTCTTTAAACAATCGCTATATCTTCAGTTGGGTTGTGTTGAAATAAGGTTTGGTTGGGTATGAAGAAATTAGTCCATTGGGAAATGGGGTCAAAAATTAAGTTTTTTAAGTGGAATTACCAATACATCCATTGTATGAATCAAGACGGATAGAGGCAGGGTAGATGGTAGACTTTAGACCTATCAAAACATAATTTGAATGGTATTAGAATAAAGAGATAACAAACCACTACATAAAGACATGAAACATGAATCCTGCAAACTTTAGAAGAAAGAGTGCAGATGTTTAAAACATATGAACCATAGCATTAAAATAATGAATTATGTCAGATTATCTTATTTAAACATCAAAAGACAAAACATAAATTGGCATCACATAGAAAGGAAAATTGTCACTTAAGAAACACAAACTATGTGCACCATCACAAGTATATTTGTATCATTAATCATAATATTCTAGTAATCTTGACACTTGTAAAAAATCAAGCAATTTGATAAACACACAATAAAGAGACCTCTTTTGTTTCATAATCCAACCTTTTTTTTCCCTTTTTATAATATATTATATAGGAAATTTACACAAAATTTCAAGATCCACAATAGTTGGGAGAATTAACTATCAAATATTACAATGTCTGCATAAAATAATTTACAAAATATAAGTCAATCCCTACTAATCCATCTATTCAAAACCTTATCTTGGCATCTAAAGAAAAACAAAATATCTATGAAAACTGGTACGAGACCTTTGTTGATTCTTTGGAACAGACTGAGAATTAAGTCACTAGAATTCTGGGTCAAGTAACTATTCACTAATTTCTAGGATCATATTCTATCACTACAATTCATAGGCCTCCTTTGTGGCAATTGTTTCCTTTTATGCATGCACCTGCAAAATTTCCTTAATCTATGCAACTAATTTTATGCAACTTTCTACACTTCCTAAGGAAACTTTATCTTATTGACTTGTACCATTTTCATTCCTTCAACCATAATTTGTCCTTGAAGTATGGTATCTTTTCCTACAAAAAATATACAGTGAAGCATAATAAAGCGTTGAACAAAAAACTACGGTTTTGCGGCAAACATTTTCCTTGTTCTCAGATCTAACCACTTCTTGTAAAAAACGCAAACCTATTTAATCTCCTATGGCTTTAGCTACTTGAGTAAGCATGCTCAACATGTCCTATCCTGACATTGATATTGTGACTCTCTCTCCCCTTTCTTCAATGCCTTTATCAACTGCTAGATTTGCCTTTGCTTTCCTTTTTATAGTCTCAGCTTTCACTTTCTTCGTGGAACTTTTCTTGCATTTGGAGGGATTTACATTCTCATCTTCATTAATAATTATTGGTTCCTTCAGTTTAGGATTTAATTTTTCCTTGAAGTCTAACCTCAGCTTGTTGGTAGGCCTGGCATGAGGCTTCCTAGAATAATAAACCATTTCCTCTATTTTTTTCATGTTTCCTCTTTTTTCTTGCTAATTCGTTTTCGCTTCTTGTCTTCTACCTCCATATGCTCTAACTTCCTACCTTCTTTCACCTTCTTTTGTTGTCTTTTAGCTTGTCTTTCATAAACCTTAAAATTTCTAGTTTTGTTATAGGGTTTTCAGCAGGTTCCTCAATAGAAATTTGATGGCTAGACTCGACCTCTACATTTAGGGTATCAACAGGGTTTTTTGCTTTACCTCTTCTCTATCTTCTAAGTGTAGCTTTTCTTCTTATCATCTTCTCTACATGCTTATTCAACTCATGGGTGAATAATATCTTAACTAATTCGTGATGACATATATCATGAGGAGATAAATCACTTCTAGTTCTAGCCGTAGTAGTCATTTTGAACAAACTTTAATAAAATACGATGGACTCATCTTACTAAAACCTACTAATTGACACAAAAATCTCATGCGATATAAGTAAATATTTGAATACTTTCCTTCAGATGCAAAGAACATTTGAACTGTGAGAACAACATTAGTCCATTCGGGCTTCAATATGGTGCGAGGAACTCCAACGCTCTAGTTAGGGTTTTGAGAATCTTCCTTCAATAAATAATTCAAATCTACGCCCTCCATCATTTGTTTCTTAAACCATTTTTCACTTTCAATAGGCAACCCTGTAGCTTCAGCAATTGACTCCTCAATGACTTCAAAATGTAAATTGTTTATCCTCATTGTGTTGCCATCAAAATAATTTATAAAATCATAACACAATCTCAGGTTGTATCCCTTGAAGCGATGAAAAATCTCGTTTCGTCCTACATTTGTGAATATTGGTATATGCTCTTCATAAGCTTGAAACCACTCAATACCCTCAGGTTCATACCATCTAACATGACCTGAATTTCCCATTATTTGACTAAGACAAAATGAAAACTTTACCACAAACTGTAAAAATTGTTAACAATTCCATTGTCTACTGCCATCTAGTCACCTAGGTTTGCTAGAATTGGTTCTTTTACACAATTTTGGTTTTAATACTTTACCTCTCAAAACCTTTTTTAACACTATGAAACCCCTTCAAACATCATATTAAGTCATAACATTGGTTGAGTTTCATCAAAAACTGTTTAAGAATTTAAAATGACCTAAGTGACAGTTATAATTTCTTTTTTTTAATTATGCAAGTGCTACAAAAATATTTCGTAGCGCGACCTGTAGGCGATATGAAAATATTTTGTAGCACCACCGACTTTTTGGTATTCTTCATCCAATTGGTGAGAGACTTGGGTAAAAAAATTGGCATAACATAAATAAATTCCTTAACATGGTTTCTAATCCTTATGCCACCCTTTCACACAAAAAAATTTACATATTCCAACACTTAAGCCCACTTTGCTTCTAATAAAACTCTTAGCCGATTTTCAAAACATTTTAACCCTTTTTTGAAAGTATAAACTTAGCGCTAACAATTGGCAAGGAGGGATGTACCATTATGGAAGAGAATTCAAAAGACCGTTTTCAAAGTGATTTAGTGCCTAATTATACATGTGAAAATTATATCTTGAGCTAAAGGTATTCATATTTGTTCCCATTGTCTAGGAAAACCAACCACGGTTGAGACAAACATCCTATGGGGAACATCCATGCATGTATTCAAGATTTGAACAATTTGTTCATGAATTTCAGGGGATTTATCGGGGCACTAAGTGATGTTGATATCTTCGTTCGAACATTTGATTGTCACATACTATAAGCAACAATCACATAGGTATTAGAATCATGTTTTAAAAAATTAAAAAATCACCGATGTGCCCATGGAAATAATGCTATTAATAGCCTGCAATATGGAGTCGAATGAGCAACATTAATGTCCAGAACTGCACTTCCCCAGCCAACCAATACAATGTAAATGGGTTACCATCCAGATCGCTATGAAATCATAATGATTTCCTAACGGGCCACCTTGGGTAAGCGAGAGGTCACTCTCGGAACAATTTGGTGGAAACCCACAATCAACATTGTGGTGGAAACAGAGACTATTGTAGCAACACGGTGAACCAACCACATTGGCAGCGACAATAGTGATAATTTAATCTTTTCTAATCGATCCAACTCTTCAATTTACTAAAGCGCCACGTTATCATCATGGATCGATCGACACTTTAAATAAACCCAATTTCAATGAAAACAAATTTGTAGTGTTTCGCAGTCACACAAATAATAGTAGTGGATTAGGTTATTAGATGAAGTATATTCTACAAACAAAGAAGAATTATAGTCATTAATTTAAAAAAATAGAAATTCTACCGCTCTTCATCCACCCTAAGTTGAAATATACACGTATATCAAAGTAATAACATTGATTAAATTTTGTAAACTTGAAAATGTTTTTTAAGTATATTTATACTTATAAATCTCTGAAACAATTAATGTAAATCATGGAGAAAAAAAATAAAGATCACAATAATATAAATAAATTAAATTAAACTATTTATACTAATTACTTCTATATAAAAAAAAAATTAATACAACTAATATTTTTAAAATAATATTTTAAAAAAAATTAGTGAAATATGATTTATTTAAGTGCACTCTAATAAAGCAATATAAAAAACAATAATATTTTATTCTAATGAATATCTTTGGAATATCTTCCGTCTTATGACAATAATCTATGGCTGCACTGCAGGGGAGGTCGAACCGTTGCGATAAAAAAAAAATATGAAAACTATTAAAAAATACATTGACAATAAAAAAGTTCGTGCCACGTGTTGTAGACAGTTAGTTGATGGCAATCGTTTTAATTAAAATTGGGTTAGGCTGATGGCAATCGTGTTGCAACATGCTCATATTTGTTTTCAGTTATTGTGTTATAATATATAATACTAAAATCAAAACCACAATTATGAGAATTAGAGCACATGTTTCTCATATCAAATCCATTCCTAATCAAGCATCCATTAAAGAAAATGATTTTTTTACTTTATAGTTACTTTGTGAATTTAAATGATTAAAAATAATAATTGTTTTAATTCATAATTCACATCATGACCTTAGAGATTTAAAAAGCAAAATATTAAGGTTGAGATAAATGACAACCCTACACAGAGAAGAGACAATATATACATGGAACAACCACTAAAAATATTAAGTGCAATTGAAATCCACCTTCTATTTATAAAAAAAAAAGAAGTAGTGAAAGTATAAATTCGCTTATCCAGAAATTATACAAACAAATATTATCAAATTACAAACAAATCCCCTCAAATTTCAAATAAAATGGAAGGAAAATATTTTAGGTTATTATAATTTTTTATTCTTTTAAAATGAGATAAGATATTATGAAAATAAACTTTCATTTTTAATCGTAAGAAAATTAATATTATTTTATTTATTAAATATTTTTTAAATTCTAAAACATTTTTATATTTATTTAAATTATATTTTATATTATTGATTAATTACAATAAAACCCTAAATTATGAATATCATAATGAATTTTTACCGGCTTTAATTTCATAATTTAAAATCGTGACATATATGTCGATAACGTCTCACTATAAATTACAGTTTTTACATTAAATAAATATATGATTTAAGGGTTTTTCCAATTAAATTAATTATTTATTGAAAATATTATTAAGATTATTATTTGTTTTTAAAATATTAAAATTTAAAAAAATCATTAAGATCTAAGTATTCATTCATAAATCTGGAATAACGATAACTCATACAAAAAAATTACAAGGAAGATCCATTTTTTGATTCTCGTGATATCCATTTATCTATTTTTTTAAAAAATATATATTATTTAAAATAATATTTAATTATGTAAATATATTAATTAATTTATATTAATTATTTTAAAATATATTAACTAAATTATTTTAATTTATAAGAATTTTGTAATTTTAAAATATAATTTTTATTTTCAATCATTAAATACTAATTTATTTATTTTTATTCTAAAAATAAATAAATGGTAATTCTATAAATAAATAAATATTAAAATATAATTAATTATAATCTTTATATATTAAATAAATATTTTAAAATAGATATTAAATAGTAAAGATGCATCGGTTCCAGACTTAGTTGCTGGGAATTAGCTGTTAAGTTTAAATAGTAAAGATGGTTTAAATAGTAAAGATGTATTGGTTCCAGAATTAGCTGTCGGGAATATGCCGTTAGGAGTTAGTCGTTGAATTAATGGATTAATTGATGATGATGATGATGATGATGATGGTTAACGTCCACTGAGACCAAATAATGATCTATCGGACCTAAAAAGACAAATTATTTATTTTGATTTAAGAATTTTATTCCTATGCTCA
>APFE030503364.1:3602-18268 GCA_000404065.3 Pinus taeda | reverse complement strand
TAACAAAAAGAATTAATAAGATAGGATAGGAATCCAGCTTTTACTCAATTTCGCCATCGTTTATGTTTAGATTAACAATGTGTTTTTCAATTTCAATGACTTCTCTTGGTTTTCTATGATGGAAACGATCAACCCGAGCGATGATTTGAGAATCCTTAATGCAAACATGGTGTTTGGATTTATTATTATTATTATTTTATTCAGTTGTTGTTATTAGTATTTGATTTATTAATTTCTAGTTGGTTTTTTATAACAACCTATATAGCCAACTATTTAAAAATACTAATCATTTTTAAAAACTAATTTGTTAAATATTATTAAACTTAATCCCAATTATTAACCAACTTTTTAAATTTATTATTAAAAAATAATAATAATAATAATTAAGTAATTAATCAATTAATTCAACGACTAATTCCTAACAACTAATTCCTAATGGCTAATTCCCAATAGATAACTCTCGAACTTATGCATCTTTACTATTTATATTTTCTTAGATATATTGAATATTTTCACTCTGTCATGAGGATGAACCACATGAAACATCGAGAGTAACTTGATGATGCAATTAATGTGAAAGATGAACCACATGAAACATCGACAGTAACTTGATGATGCGATTAATGTGAAAGATAGTCTCTTAATCATTATGGATCACAAAAGTCTACGATTAAATAAATATTGTATTTTAATTTAATTTTTTTAATATAAAATTAGTTTACATTTATTTTTATTATATTTATTTAATTTTTAGATTTTTTTCTATTAATTTATTAATTTAATTATATTGTAATTTTTCAATTTAATTTGTATTGTAAGTGTTAAATAAAATTATACTTTAAGAGAAATTACATCATCATCATCATTACCATCACAATCATATTATAACTGTCACATCTTGGTAAATGGTTGACTCAATTTTAGATTTGTCTCGGAAAAAGATTTTGAAGAAATCTTTTTTAGAATAAGGTATTTACATTTTCAATTTAAAGTGGTATAGATTTTTAATTTAATAATTTACTTAACCTATGGAATTTATCATGTATGTAATGTAAAAAGAGGAGAAGGATGGGCTGTGTGTTTAGCATCACGGTGTTTGTTGTAATAACAGGCTTCGGATAGGGTTAGGGCTCTCTCACTGGTGACGAAATCATACCTATTTAGGCAGTAGCATACCAATTTGTCAGTCTTCGGTCACCCCTGGCGGCTTTTGAGGAGATCTTCCATGCTTCACCATGACTACAGTCACCACTGGATTCAAAATAGCTTTAGAATGAGATCGAACCACTTCACACGATTTCATTTGGTTCTCTCAGTCTACGATCTTCCCTAATGGTTCTAGGAGTTACCGGTATGCACTGTGGCCAAGTGGGAGCTAGGGTTCTCGCAAAGACTGCAAGTTAGAGTATTTACTATGGTGGCTTTCACTTTTACCCTTTTCAAAGGTTCGAGAGTGGCCAAAAGATCGTTATGGAGGAGGAATTGATTGATTATTTGGAAGACCTTGCAAACAATATCTCCATCTAAACAGGCCCTCCACCTCAGCAACTTGCAGGGTGAGGTACGAACGCTCGACTAATAAGGCCGCCATCGCTTGACTGTTAAGGAGAGGGATATATTCAGTCTACGCAGGGTAGCTAGCTTGGGCGTGTAAAGTAGCCGTAAAACGCATGCAAATGCCCTCTCCTTATCAGTGCCCCGCGAAGGAGGCACTTAACGTGATTACCGAAGGACCCTCTACTCGCACCGTGCTCCTGGTTGCTCACAGGATGTCCCCTTGCTAAAGGGCACTCATCCATCCACACATCAGCCCGACAGTTCTCATTTAGCTGGTGGCTGGCTCGATGTAAGCGACACCTGACTCACAAAATTCAGAATTTTTTACACCATTGGTAAATATTACGGAAGGGATTCCCTTTTCCCCAAACCTTCCTGTAACTGATGAGTCTTCCTCCTCCCTGTAACATAAGGAGGTGCCCTCCGAGATTTTAGCAGCAATATCAACGTATTTGTCCAATCAGCTATCTCTTCCAGTTGATTTCTTGATCGAAGCCCTAAATTTTGCTGAGGCTTTCCTAAACCCTAGCATCCCTCTACATACTCTCAAAAATGTTAGTGAGGGCTCTATTACTTAGAGGCCTCAAGCAAATGAAGAGGGTCACGACACAGATCTACATATTTCGGGGGCTTTTGTGAGGGCTCCCCTGGGGATTGTGGATGGTCTTGCAAAGGTCCTGATGGCTGCACAACACAAGGAGACTCATATTATCCCCAATTCCATCATTGTATCTTTAGGGTTGCACTCTTGCCTCAATCAAGGCGAAAAGACATGCGGGAAGATTTCCAAACCCTGGCCCTCCTTACACCGAACATCTGTTGAGGGTACACCCGCAAAACATAACCTCACCCCCAAAAGATGTTTCAGTTGTAGGCCATTAGAAGAAGGCAAGGAAGACAAAATGCCCCAAGGTAAAAGACAAGATTCGAGAATTAATACTTGGGGAGGGTATCAGATTCGAGGCAAACACTAGTCCATAGCATGTCTAAGGAGATGGGCATAGGAGAATTGGGGACACATTCTTGATGTGCTCCCATCCGTTTGTACCATGTCCAAATGTTGTTTTTATTTTAAATTTAGTAAATAAGAGCTTGGAAACTGCGTTCTATCGCATTACTAGAAAATTGAGATGGCCCCTGTATATTTGAAAAGGTGGAATCCACTCTTTGACCCTGAGTGGTAACAATTAGGCACATGGCCAATATGGGTCAGGCTCTCGGGCCTCCCCCTTCAACTGTGGATTTAAGATCTCTTTCGATGTATAGGGGATGATCTGACCACTTATCTTGATTTCGACAAATCTTATTTGTAGAAGGGAGAGTGTCTAATGCCAGGGTCCTTGTCCATCTTGACACCAGAGAGGGTTTGGTAGAAAATTTGATTCTCCACTACTGAGGATTTGTGCCCAACCAGATACTGGATTATTAAGGGATACCGTCTAGGTGCCGACGTTGCCACAAAGTTAGCCATTTTTACAACGAATACCCCTTGTATCACACTGAAGGTAGAGGTGTAGTTGGGCACACGACAAATTTCCGATCATAGCAGGTCCCGGTTACTAAAGGAACTTCTTCTCTGGGAAATTGATACTAACATGCCTAGGGCACATAGTTGGGAGACAAATCTACAAGCGGCTTGCACTCGAGGTAGTCTGAGGCTCGAGAGCTAAGTGGGAAGAGGACCGTTGGATGGGGAAATCACTCACCACTTCTCTCCCACGTATGCATTTTCCTCCTCCTATATGTCTTATACCAATTACACTATGCCATCTGTTATATTGCATGTCTCAATTTCATCATATGCTTCAAGGATCCTTGTTGCTCCCCACCGTCTCGGGGTAATAACTTCTCCTATAATCTCCCTGCATGTTTGATGTCCCACTCTCTCCCCTTATATCCCTTTGACATCAATGGCTATATTGACCTCCGAGATAGGCCATAAATATAACCTCAGATCCCTCTCTAAGTCTTCCTGTAAGACTTCCTCCTTCATGGGTCACAAGGGAGGATTGGGACCTCTATCTCTAGCCAAAATTCCTAAAATTCCCCATGGAAGAAAATCTCACATTTCCAAATCCATAAGTAGGGCTTGTCTAGACATTGCAGTTGGTCGTCAACTCTCATTATAAGGGGTTCTTAGAGAAAGTAATAACCCATCCATCGTTCCCCAGTGAAGTTCCTCTCCCTTAATTGTTGGGGGTTGGCTAGCTCCTCCAAAAATATAGCGCTAAAACATCTCATCAATTCAGATAATTTTGATATTGTATTACTACAAGAGACGATGGGCACGAGTATAGACATAGAGACCTGCCTAGAGAGCATATGTAAAAAATGGACCTTTTTTATATGGATGTGAGGGGTCGATCAAGAGGCGTAGCAATTGGTATCAATCTTAGAACCATCAATGTTATCACTGTTTGGGGTTCCGAGAACTTGGTTGTTGTTGATGTTTTTTCTGAAGAACTTGGTTTACATTTTAGGATTGTCAACATTTATTGCCCTTTCCATAAGGCGGAAGTTTATTGGAATAATATCATGAACAAATCATTTAGGAATGAATAATATTTGATTGTGGGAGGGGATCTAATTTTTTCATTAGGGAGAGTTGAATGTTGGGGGACTCATTAACATGCAGACCCTCTCTCCGGTTTTTTTTCTCAATTACTAGATAATCATAATCTTATCGATGTATACATGGTGAGCATCTTGCCTACATGGCATAACAGAAGGACTGGGGAAAATTTTCCGATAAAATCCTTGCTACTGGAACATCTCTCTCCAATTCAGGAAATGGGTAGGGTTGGGAGGTTCATCTGATCATCACCCCATTTACCTAGAGTTGGCAGAGAATATTAAAAAATCAAAGGCACCATTTAAATTTAATTCAACCTGGTAAAAGGAGGAGGAGTTAGGAACCTGTTTAAAGAGCATTGGAGATCCTATGAATTTAGAGATGATAGAATGCTTGCCTCACAATTCAATGAAAACCTGAAAAATATCAAGATGAAAACACTTGAGTGGATTAAAGTTAAAAATCAGAGAGAGAGGGAAGCATTGAGGAAAATAGAAGAGGAATCAGCTCTATTAGAAGCGCCTAGGGGAGGGGGCTACCACACAAATGAAAAAAAACTCCACATCATCCAACCTCAGATGGAAAAAAAGAAGAGATTAGATGCTCAAGAAGAAACATGGAGACTTAGGAGTAGAGAGATTTGGCTATAAGTGGGGGATGACAAGACTAAATTATTGCAACAGTATCCAAAGGGAAGAAAGGAAATCAACACTATTTGATCCCTAGAAGATGTGGCAACACAATGCACTAATTACTTTTCAATGTCAATGAGAGAAAGAGAGTATAACATTCATCAATTTGTTAACCAATGATACATGAAGAATGCTTGAAATGGAAACAAATGAGGGAAACAAGCTTATGTTATCCAAAAATTTCCAATTTGTCTAATAATGCAAAATATTCTTTAGATCACTTATGTTCTTAGTTAGATGAGGATGCAAACAGTGAAAGCTTATGCAAACATGCAATCATAGAAAATTCTAGGGGCAAAATTTCGCCCATGAGCAAAATTGAGGGGTTATTTATATTGGTTGGGAATTTTTTTTTATAAATAAGGATTTGAATATGCATCACCCAATATTTATTTAAAAAAAAATAGTTGCAAAACCATTAGCCCATGGGAATTTGATGGGGAGAATTTAAAAGTCTTTCAAAATTCAAACTACATTCTCCCATTCGCCCTATTTTTATAGTAATGGCAAGTATCAAGATATATTTCACCCTATTTTGATGGGAATACCAATTATTTGGATTTATTTCTCCTCGTGGAATTTATTTTCACTCTACTATATTTTCCTATTAACCTAAAATTATTGGAATTTTTTTTCCAGTAAAATTCAAACGAAGTTCTCCCATTCACACTATTTGTATGGTAATTGCAAGTATAAAGATATATTTCACCATATTTTTATGGGAATCTACTATATTTTCCTATTGACCTAAAATTATTGGAATTTTTTTACGAGGTTCTCCCATTCACACTATTTGTATGGTAATTGCAAGTTAAAGATATATTTCACCATATTTTTATGGGAATACCAATTATTTGGATTTGTTTCTCTTCGTGGAATTTATTTTCACAGTGTTATATTTTTCTATTAACCCAAAATTGTTGGAATTTGTTTTTTTTCCAGTAAAAAGTATATCGCACTTCATGGAAAGTGGAATCATGGGTTTATAAGAATTAGGAGTTGAGAGTTTATATGAAAGCCATTTGATCATTATTTAAACAACCATTTCAATGGAGAGATTAGTTTGTCAATTCTTCCTTGTTGATGGTTCTTTTCCAGTAAAAAGTATATCACACTTCATGGAATGTGGAATCATGGGTTTATAGGAATTAGGAGTTGGGAGTTTATATGAAAGCCATTCCATCAATATTTAAACAACCATTTCAATGGAGAGATTAGTTTGTCAATTCTTCCTTGTTGATTCGAATCTAGGGAAGATAGTTATTAGACTAGTTGTGTTTTAATTTGGTGAGAATTCACCCATGTCCACGTTCTTTAAATGTTCAAATGAAGAAACTATCCAACATAAAACTATGAATATGATTATTAAAATTTTACTTTTTATTTTATTTTTACCTAGATAAACTATTATAATTTTTTTATTTTAATTTTATAGAGTATCAATAAAGCTCTATATAAATAGTAGAGGATGTGCCATCCTTCTATAATTTTATATGTCTAGATTGAAAATTTGTTTCATCTACTAAATCACTTAACCCTCTATATAAAAGTGAGAGTCAGTTTTATAAACCTAAAATACTTTGGTTACAAGATAGAGTTAATTGTAGACGTCACTGCATTCACCATTGAAGCTGTCAAAATTGTTTAGGAATCAATAAAATAATAATCCAACAAAGATTGTTGTGGGATTTCACAAATTCCTTTAGCATGGACACTATGGGACATTCAATGGGCTTGATCAACCATCTATCATGAAAGGGTGATTTTTCTTATAACTGTATCAACCTATCCTTTCTAATTCAATTAGTTATAAATGATGATAGTGAGGGTGGTGGAGCTATATTCCAATGTAGATATAAAAACTGCTAACATGTAATGTCTCCCTTTTACTTACCATAGCATTTTTAAAAAAGTTATAAAATAATTAGTTTCTACACATTGACATTCACATTAACTCATTTTCATGTGGCTTTAAAGGTTTGAATTCACTTTAGAAATAACAATCTCTAAATTCCTTTGATTTTACATCCATCTTTGTGTTTTCTTGAGTGTAACAGTTTTATATGTTTTGTTAAAATCTTATTCATTTTTAAGGTATAAATTCTAGATCTTAAAAACTTATGCACATTAGATTGCAGATATTATTTTTCCTCACTGCACATCATGTTGCTTACATGTTCTAGTTTTTTGGTAAAATCTTGTGTATACAATTAAAAAATATAATCGACAAACATATATATATAAAGAATAATAATTAAACGCCTTTTACAAAACATTATTGGAAATACCAGGTTTATTCATGGAATAAAAAAATATAATTACTTATATAGATGAAATAGATACTACATTTGTACATGGAAAAAAATATATATAATTATTTATATAGTGATTTGCTGGTGGAGACGAAGTGGGGGCTATTCCTTCTATTTGTAAAGGTAGATTGACTATTTTTTTGAAAATAATAAATGCAAAAATAATATTAGGAGAGACCAGAAAATTTGGCGGAAAAGGATTTTAAGCCTAACTGTATACTCACAAATAATAATGATACATTATACACACACATATGAGGCCTGGTATTATAGAATTGAGGTTCTTATAACAAATTACCAATTTGGCTAATTGGTTGAACCTTCTCCACAATATCTCCACAAATATCATAGCCGATTTTGTGTGATTTCATCCCTAGCTTCTCTTATTAGCCTTATTTTTGGTCATACGTAGACTTCTAGAGTAAGTCTACTTTCATGATTAATAATTTCATAATTTAATTATTTTGTGAATACTTGGACTTATTCATTGTTTATGTGAGTATGAGGCTAACATTCCCCCCCTCAATCATAAGTCCAGAGGAAAACCCTGGTATCATCTCCAAGTATTCATGTTGAAACTCTTGAGCTAAGTCTCAATGAAGAATTGCTTGAAAAATTGCCAAAACCGGATCCCGAAACTCCAATATGAAGAGTGAGAACTAAGAGAAGTGAATCAACTACAAGTCTGATACATCCCTGAAAATGCTTGACAACTCAATCTAATGCCAAGTTATAATGCAAAAGGATCTATTTATCCTTTGCTAGGTCCAATAACCATACAAGTGAACAAAAATGCCCACAATTTCTCTCAATCAACATCCCAATTGCTTGTGCACTGACAAATTTTGATTCCCCTCGATAATTGTGTTGTTCTCAAAATCATGAATTCCCCCATTTTCTAGCTGAAAGGAGAGACCATAACCATCTGCATTCATTTTGAACTCCCCCCCCCCCCCAGCCCCCCTCATATGTAGGAGAGTTTCACTGTTGTACTCCCCCTTTCAGGTGCATGAGAGTATCATCTTTTCACTATTGGCATAAATATTTATCTTCATGTGAGATTGAATTTTGTGATAAAACATACACAATCATTTTTCTATTGACATCCACTCCCAAGGATCAATCCATGGATAATTAATCTTCAATCTGGCTGGTTTCTTTTGTTTAGAACAACTCTCTGATGAATGATTTTTCTTTCCACAATGGTGGCAAGGATGAAGATCAAAACAATGATCTTCCATATGACCATTTCTTTGAAAATTTTGACATTTTGGCTTTTCTTCAACTTTCTCATTTCTTTTTGATGTTGCTTGATCAAGAAATCCTCCACTGATGAACTTGATTGGTTTTGAATAATAAGGAACATGCAAAATGTTTTCATCTTTGTCATATCCTAAACCACGTAGATTTTTGTTGCATTTAATTTCTTCCCATGGTTTAATGATTGACTTTAATATTCCTAACCCGGAATATTCCTCAAACCCCAGCAAAAACTCCAACCAAATATGTGCAAATGATATAATAACCCAGAAGTGATAAAATAACAGTGGAACAACATATAATAATGTAAATTAGAAATATAAGCAGACACACATGACATGCAGCGAGAAATGCTAAGCCATTTTATTATACTGAGCAATAAATGAGTAGAAGATGTGATTAGACAGATGGCACCTCGACTTGCACAAGGAAAGTGAAGAAATACTCTAAGAATGACAAGAATGGCCTCTCTGTGTGGATGCTGCTGCTAGAAAACAAATGATGATTTGGGGCTACTCCCCTCCTCGGAAAAAGCTGAAACTCTGGATTCGGGCTCTACTCAAGAAACCTAGAAAAACCCAGAAAGCTTTCCTAGAATGGCCTCACACTGATCTGCGTTCCAGCTGCTGGAAAACTGTCATGCTACTGTTGCTGCTGGAAACAGAATGAGGATTTGGGGCTACTCCCCTCCTCAAAAAAGGCTGAAACTCTAGAATTGGACTCTACTAAAAAAACCTAGAAAACCCAGAAAGATTTTCTGAAATGGCCAACCCCCAAAAATCACCCCCTTGGGGTTTTGCGCAGTTCCTCAAAGACGCTGATGAAACTGCTGCTGAAATGCTGATGAAATTGCTGTTGAAATGCTAATGAAACTACTGTTGAAATGCCAATGGAAATACCTTGCCCGAGTAGGCACTTGAAGTTCCCTGGGGCTAAGGGTGAGATCTCCGAACAGAGACACTCAATGCACTAAACAGTGTTGCAGAATAGCTAAACAGCCAGCATGCTCTAAGTCAAAATGACTATCACAAATTCTCATAACTAGAATGATCCCAAATGAGGGGGTTCCTCTCTATTTTATAGCCTCTGCCTCTCACACATCCCTAGGCTCACTTTCTCCTGCGTGATCCCCTTCTTGCCATGTGTTCCTTCCCTCCTGCGCAGTCCCTCCATGTGTCTGCGTGGGCCCCATTTCTGCGTCCCCCTTTGGCCCCGTTGGTCCCCCCTAAGTCACAATGTTGTGCTACCTAGGAAGTGACTTTTTATTCTAAAGTGAGTTATGTTCTCCCTTCCTCACCTTTTTTTTACAAATAACTATAGAAGGAAAAAATCAAACAAAATCAAATATTCTAATTAGCCATAGCTAATTAGGAATATTACATTGACTTGGAAAAACAAGGTTAAACTCGTTCATGTACAACTTTGTAATATTCTCAGAATGCTGTAAATATTTTATTTACCATAGCGAAAACAAACTGAAGGATTATGGTTATTATCTGTTTGAATTAATTAATATTTTTATTTTATTGAAAAAAAATGAATGAGAAATGATTTCCTAGTGAAGAGGAGATCATGTAACTTCTGAGGAGGGAAGTTAAAAGAAACAGTTGTTGGAACCCTAACTACCTCCCCTAACCGTGGAGGGCTTCTAGGAAAAGGAAGTGAGGGGAGGAAAAACTGCGCTGTAGGGACAGGCAGTGAGAAGGGGGAAAGCTTGCTATGTCTGGTGATGATCAGATAGCAAGAGCGTAGAGCGCGAGCAACCTGCAAAAGACTGTACGTCTTATGAGCAAGCTAGGGAGGAGATTTGGTATCGAAAGACAATCTCATGGTCGGGTGGTGTGACTAGTTACATCCGGTGGTGACCTCTCCTTGTGGAGATACTTAATTAAAAGTACCTAGATATGAGGTACCTTCTGGTAAATTGTTGTTAGGACAACTGTGTTAGAAGTGATTTTTGCAAGCAGAAAGTTCTTTTTTTTAATAGTAGATGTAGCTATATACATTTATAGATGAACTAGATACATATCTAATTACAGAGTTGAAAGTTTCATAAATGGAAAGGAAATTATAACTGTTGAAATTGTAACTGTCAGAACGAAATTTACATACTGTGGATAGAATTATAGTATGTTTAGCTAGTTATTTTTACATCCTTGATACCTCCCCACTGTGTATATAATTCTTATTAAAGGTAAAAAAGAGACTCAGTACTGACAATTTGTGAAATTGGAAGACTGTAAAGATTATTAATGCAGTTCTGTCAAGTGCAGGAATAAGCTAGGAAAAAACACATAGCACTGTTCCATTCTTTAAAAAAAAAAACAAAATACTCAGATTTAAATAGAACTATAAGGGGTGAACACATATCGGGCCACATGGGTAAAACTGTACAAATTCATTTTTTTCTGAGAATATACAGACAAGATTAAATAATATAGAAGGCCGAGAATCACTCTTCAAACTTGAACTACAGGAGCTATCATAGAATAGTTGTTTTGCATGTAAGTATAAACAAATAAGAACTTAAAAAAAAAAAACTCAAACTTGCTCAGGCTTTCAGTCATTTGAATTCTTGAATGGATCCAAATGACTCCTGAGGACAACTTTAAAAAGAAGCCTCACTTATTGAACTGGAATGTGCAAGGAGTAAAAACCCTCTGCGTAAATGTTCAGAAATTCAACAGTCGAGAGCAATTCCATAGACAAAACTGTGTTCGGAGAGAAACTTTTAAGAAAAAATTTAAACTCAAACTCAGTATAACTCAAGCAACTTAGGTACGAAACCTATGCAAAATTATGTGGAATGAAGAATAGCCCAAAGGGGATTTTTCCATAATTCTTTTACATGGCATTTAAAGGCAAGAAAAATTATAACTACAATGTATCAGTGCATAATGGCTCGAGGCCGCATCTAAAAGAAATGAGAACCATAACCCTTCTGCACAAACCTTATTGATCGGAAAGACACAAGAATAGTACTCATGCGAGGTAAATATGAAAACCCACATAGATATATATATTGTATAAAGCATGGAAAAGTTCAAACAAGCATGTATTGTTACAGTCGCTTCAGAAAGTTGCATTACAACCAGAGATTATACATATGGGCTTCTAGCCGATAAATCCTTACATAGTAAAACAATTTAATAAAAGGAACTAGCCAGTCCAGAGTGACAACACCATCGTGGGTGTGAAGCCACTAGAATTCTGACACTTACAGAGAAAGAAAATAAGAAAACCTGAGGACGTTCTCGGGTCGAAAAGGGTGAAAACCCCTAAACCCTGTACATTCAACGAGGATGTACTATTAACAATAAGACATTAACATGAGAGAGCCATACCCGTTGACTATCCCAGATCAAAAACCCAGTCAAGAAGCATTCCAACCTGTAGTAAGTCTTACCTGGGAGTTGTCAAAGCCACCTCTAAAGGAGCTCCTCACCTACTGAAATAACCAGGAATAAGCTGTCCCCGAACATCCTGTGGGAAGCATGAAATCCAAAAAAGGAAATACGATCAATCACAACTTTATTTGTTAAGTAATGTAAATAGGTAACATTAGACAATACACAGTTTACTTGTAAAGTCTTGATCGCTGCCAGATCCTGAGACTGAAGTGATACCGGCGACAACAACGAAGCTCTATACACCCATGTAGAATGGAACTGCAAAAGGAAGAGCCGAACCAGAGCAAGCTCTGGAGGAGAGCTGCCCAGCAAATGAGTTCAAATTATTTGCACTCCAAAGAAGAGGTAAACCCGAGAATATCTTCACCGTCGGATCACGGAAGATATGGTGCACCGTCGATTTGGGCGGGGAATTCCAAGTGGCAGATAAGACCGGACAGCCTGCCTAGGCCACGTACAGAACGGAGTCGAAGAGTTAATAACCATTGTTGTGGCCATGGCATGCCACGTGACGGCAGCTGCCTAAAGTGTAGTATGGAGTCCAGCTACAAGCCGTGTGGACCTCCAGACATGAAACCAAACCCTCAGATTTAAAGGTGGCCAATAATGACACTAGTGTTATAGCGTAACCTTGAGCTACGTAATTACCAAGAAATGAATTACTGTAGAAGATATTATAGTTGCCGTAATTTTTTTATGTGGCATGTAATTTATGTAAATATTATAAGGTGGAGTCATTACAATTGGTATCAGAGCCAAGTTTCAAAAACTGTGGCCTCTAGGAAATAAACAGATAAAGTGTATTCATTTTATTTTTATTTTCATTTCTATTGTGTATTTAAAGAAAATAGTTAATGCGTTAACCCTTATTCTATTACTTTTCTTATGTTAAGTACAGGAAAATAGAAGACAACCAATATGAGAAGAGTAGACAGTGTTCCACATAGGTTTGTGGTGGGTCAGGGACCTGCAACAAGCCCTGAAAATAACCCAAAATTATGGATACAGCTTGGAGAGGAGGCTTGCAATACGAATCTTACAATATTAGAGACAATACAGGAGTTGAAAAATGAAATGGCCCGATTGCGGGAGGATAATGCGAGGTTAACCATGGAACAGGAAAGGATTATAAAGAGCCTATCTGACAAGCAGAATCAACAACTGTTGAATCCCAGCCCTGAGCAGCAAAGGGTGTCGGAGGAGCAAAATCACCACACAGAAGCAGAAGAGTAAGAAGGAAGGGAGGAAGAACGAGAAGAACGATATGATAATGCTTCCGAGCAATAGACATCAAAAAGGCAACAAATAGAGTTGCAAGGGGATTTTCGTAAGATAACACTGCCACACTTTGATGGAGAATTGGAGGAAGCAACCAAGGCTTGCTTGATTAATATGAACAAATACTTCCAGCTATATGTTGGCATTATGAGACAAGTGTTGTCCTTGATGGTAAATCATCTCAGATGATAAATTATAGTGCAACAAAGTTCACGCACTTTCATGAAGATAAAAGTTTATTTCATGTAGAGAAACGTTCACGCACTTTTATGAAGATAAAATTTTATTTCATGTGGAGAAAAGTTCATGCACTTTTATGTGGAGAAACGTTTATTTCATATGGAGAAAAGTTCACGCACTTTTATGCCGAGAAACGTTTATTTCATGTGGAGAAAAGTTCACGCACTTTTATGCGGAGAAAAGTTTATTTCATGTAGAAAAAGCTCACACACTTTTATGTGGAGAAAAAATTTATTTCATGTGGAGAAAAGTTCACGCACTTTTATGCGGAGAAAAGTTTATTTCATGTGGAGAAAAGTTTATTTCATGTAGAAAAAAAAGTTCACGCACTTTTATGTGGAGAAAAAGTTTATTTCATGTGAAGAAAATTTCATGCACTTTTATGTGGAGAAAAAGTTTATTTCATGTGGAGAAAATTTCATGCACTTTTATGTGGAGAAAAAGTTTATTTCATGTGGAGAAAAGTTCACGCACTTTCATGGTTGGTTCATGGTATTGGTCCGACAGTTTTTTGATCCTATGGTTTTGGTCCGTGGTATTGCATCCAAAAGTGTTGATCCCAAGTATTGGGTTCATGGTATTGTGTTATTATGGTTTTGGACCGTGGTATTGTGAAAGGCCTAAGACTATAAAAGGGGAAGGATATCATTTGGCAAAGCATCATCTGAATTGTTATTGAATATCTGATAAAGTGCTAGATCTGGAATACTGTTATTGGGTTATGGTGCAGATTTGGATCTGAGCTAAAGAGGGATATCACTGGTTGATGGAGAACAAGATCTATGGATAGATCGGGATCAAATCTTTGAAATCGCTACAAGTCGTGTTTGAATATTTATAGATTTGTACGCGGGTTGGCTTTGGTGTAAGTGCATATGTATGTAGGTTTGGTTCATTGTAGTAGCGTATACAATTTGAGCTATGATATTTGAAGTCATAGGTGGTTCTGGTTGTTGATGGGTTCTGATGACAGTTTAAAGGTGTCAGTATTCTGCATATCCTGTTTGGTTGATTGTGTTTAGCTTCAGTATTGATGGATGAGAACTAATATTGGATCAGGATCATAATGGCTCATATTTATGTGATCTGATGGACTAGATCTTGGTGCTAACACATATATTATCCTTGTATATGTATTTTGTGATTCAGATGATTGATTGATTATGTGCTTCAATGATATTAATGGGTCTAGTATGAAAATTGGATGAAACGTGGCCTTTTAGATTATGTGTTGTGCTTCAGGAGTATCCAGTCTGAAAATGTATGAAATGTGGTACCTGGAGGAGAGAATATTGTAGGCCGGCACCTACGTACTAGTATCTTAGCTAGTACAAGAACTATGGGG
>APFE030503358.1:0-18217 GCA_000404065.3 Pinus taeda | reverse complement strand
CAATTAGAAACTTCTTTTACAATGATTTTGTACTGGTGCAGTCCTTTACCAGTACGCAGGCTGCAACCTGCAGAGAGCTACAACTCTCTTTCATTTTCCAGTCTCTCCTGGAAGGGAGCTATAACCCCCTTAGTTCTTTTACTTCTTTAAGGATCACGTTTCATAAATTTTCATACTGGATCCATGAACATCAAGTAATCATCAAGTACAGGTAAATCACCCAATCTCCTTTATACAATGAACCAATGAATCACCCAATTCTTCAGAATGTTGTAAACAGAAAGGCAATATCAGACATCTAAACCCAGAATTCTGCAGCAATAGATAAAAGACAATCAACAAATGTTTCAAGATAAGACCGCAACTTCACCAACAAGGGCCTACGTATATCCACAGCTCTTCTGAGTCTGAACTGCGCAGATCCGCACTGGTCATTCTTCTGCTTTGCGTACTTTTCTTCAGATCAACACCTTTACTTTCTGACTTACGCGTACATCCTCACTGTGCCTTCTGCTTTCCTGCGTACCCCGCACTTCACCCTTTTCTGTGTTGCGTGCGCGCCGCATTATGCCTTCTCCTTTGCTGCGTACCCCGCACTACGCCTTTGGCTACGCTGCGTACCCCCGCAATGAGCCTTCGGATCGCCTGCAAACTTCTGATTAGGGCCAAATTTACAGTCCTTCAATGTGCCACAGTCAGTCAGATCCACAGATCTGTTCATGCACCCGAGAGATCACGACATGTCAATAGATTCACCTTAAGTTATCCCCTTGATTTAGATCTATCTTTTAAAATCAAACACCCAAAATTTCAGATCTTAAGATATTCAAATTTCACCGGTATGTGGCCAAGAGATCTCCTTTCCTTTTTATAGGCAAGTATTTCTCAATACCATGGTCCAAAACCATAATAACACAATACCATGAACCCAATACTTGGGATCAATACTTTTGGATGCAATACCATGGACCAAAACCATTTGATCAAAAACTGTCGGACTAATACCATGAACCATTCATGAAGATTCTCACGTGCACAGGATTTTATGCATTGGATAGCGTGAAACAGGGGTCCGCACCTTCTGAACTTATCACCTGCGAGCATGTACGCACTCCTTGGTCGGTGTACCTGCGGTTCCGCAGCTTCTTCTAGGATTACCTGCGGGTATCTTAATTTCCATGATTTTGAGTGCCTGAATTGAGATCTGCCACAAGAGTGAGTTGCCACCAAGTACAACACCTGTACCATAGAGCCAAACTAGAATCATAATGCCAACACCATCCTTAGGGCTTTCTATATTTCTTCTCTCTGCTGAATCCGGGCAAACTTATAATCAGTTTCTAAGCTTGCCACTTTCTCCTTTAACCTTGTTAGCTATGTTTCCTGGATGGACATTTCCTCCATGGGTTTTACCAACTCTGTTGTCTTTTCTGTTGAAGCATCTGCTATTGTAGACTCAGTTGTGGCTAGCAGTGTTGTGGCAAGTGGAGTTTTTGGTGCCAAAGATGTTGCTAATGTTGAGGGAACTGTAGTTGTTAATGTGGGAATGGTAGTTGTAGAAGTGGTGGTTAACCCACTTTGTTTGGATTGAATCAATGTGTCCAATTCTTTCTCTGTTTCTTTCAACTGGTCATTTAGTTTTAGGACCAACTCTATAACCTCTTCTTGTCCTTTTTGTGTCTCCAAGACTTCTGTTGTCTGTGGGTGATGTAATGGTGGAATCTTAAATTTCTTCTTCAAAGCAGCTATGTCATCATTTTTCTTCTTTATCAATTTTTCGGTGGCCTTTACATCTTTGGGACCATGTCCCAACTCAATGATTAAGTCCTATAAGCACTTGATTCTAGTGTCTTTAGCCTGTGAAGAGGCCTTCTCCAATTGGAATTGAGCTTATATGTTATTTACGGAATTTTGCAATTGGTGAGTTGTGATGGCTTTTCCTTTCATGGTGGAGCAAATTATCTTCCATATCTACTTGTGCAGCTCAATCTGGTCAATAGGATGTATGTCCTTTGCCAGCACTTCGAAATCTATATTTTTTAAGTCAGTTGCTATTCTTGGTTGCTGAGTGGTAGGTTTCACAAATGTCATCTGCATTTTGCTTTCTTTAACATCATAGGCTAACATAAGCCTTGTCTAGTTTGTAGGTGCTATATTTAGGTATTGTGCATAACTATGAGCTTTTATCCTCTCATTCCTAGCCTTATATCTTTTTGCCTTTCTCTGATGTTTTGGTCCCTGTCAGTTGGCATCCTAAACGAGGGTACTTCAACACTCTGTTGCCTTTCCAACATCTGAGTATTTGATGTGGAAGTTTCTATTGTGCCCCTAGAGGGAGTGGCAGGCCTTCTTCTTTCTCATTCTGTGCTAGTGGCCCCAAGTATTTCTTCTATGAATTTTTGTTCAGAAACAAGATTTAACCTTTGCCTTTTGACCAGGCTGGTCTCTGCATATGTTTGTGTGGTTGCTCTGCTTGAGGTAGTGACCTCTTCCCTAATTCTTTTGAGGCTTTTCTCCTCATTTAGAGGAGTTTGCAAGGTAGGGGGAGTACTCATGATGGCTCTTGTATTCCTGTTTGATTTAATTCCTCTGATAGGCCTGGATGTTCTGACTCTTCTTGCTCCTAATATTCTTCTTCTATGTGTGATTCACTTTGTGCCTAAGATTCTTCTTGGATTTGAGACTCTCCTTGGACTTGAGATTCCCCTGGCACCTGCAGGAAAGAACCCTCATCAAGCCTTTTCTCTAGATCAATTAGAGCATTTTCAACTGCAACTTCAGTGTTATCCCTGTCTACTATAGTATTTTCCACCCATTCCAATTGATTTGCATATTTCTCTATTTTAGGGATTTAGTGGTGAATGTAAGGAGCAATCTTGTTTTTTTGTCTTTTGTTGCAGATGAAGTCACAGGGATCATATCTCCACATGAAGCTCTGTTTTAGTATTAGTATATGAAGGATTTACTATGCTTCTTTCCCAGCTTCTCAGCTATTACATACAAAGAGGCCTAGTTGATCTTTGATTCCGAGTTGGGCCTTCTTTTTCCCCTTAAAAAAATGTACCTCATCTGAATTGATTATCTGCCTGTAGTACTCCAGAGAAAATAACCTCATTGGGAGGTATCTAGGTAGTTTATATGGGGAAACTCATAACCATAAATCCTAATTTCTATGTGATTTTGGTACAGGTACCAATCTCCCACTTTATGTTGTTTTGACAGCTACAAGATCCTCCTAATATCTGAATGGATTCTTGGAGGAGGACTTCCTAGCAGCATGGTCACTACTGGATGTAGAGAAAGATCTATGAAGTCTATGTATGGATATGGGGAATCATACTTATGGATCAAGGGAGTCCAAAAAATTACTGACCTAGGATGACCTTTAGTATCAAGCTTTTAGAGAGTGAAGGGGACTTGTCAGCTTGGTAATATAAGAAAAAGTGGTCCAAAACTGAAGAATACTTAAAAACTTTTTCAGTACTCATTCTAAGGAATTGGTCATGCATTTTGTCAGCTATGAACTTGGCATTTTCATATATGACAGCAGGGGGTTGTCCTGGAGAAAAATGGACATGAAGACTAAGATGATTTCATCTATGTACTCACTAAGGGTATAGCCTAAAACACAAGAAATCAGTGCTACTATATCCTGGCCAAATGGGGAAAATATGGTAGCCACATATGGGGGACGGTCTTTTGGGATATTCCTTTCCTCCCTGATGAAGGTTTGGAACATCTTAGCAAGTTTGGCAGTGGTAAGCTTGGGGAATCTGTCTAGTAGGTCTCCAATGGAAATAGGGGTTAAGTTCTGCCCTAGTTGTAGTTCCAACATTTCATTGATTGACTTGGCAGTGATGGTGAAAAGTATGGTTTGGTCAAAGGACATCACTGCTCTTTGACTGGGAATGTAGTTCGCATGAAAATAATGGAAAATTTCTGGAAAGATGTGCACCTTAGGGAATTGATACTTAGGCAAATTAGATTCCCAAAGACCTATTTTATCAGCATGGTTTAGATATTGGTCTCTTTTATCGGTAGTATAGTTTGATAGGGGATTCAAGGACAGAGGTGTCCTTGATTTGGAAATCTTTATCAGTAAGGGGAAGATGATCGAGGTCCAGGTGAGGAGTGATAATTGGCTTGACATCCATGGCAATTGGGGCAACCATTCTTAGTTCTTGTGGATTTAAGAAAAGCAAAGGTAAATTTTCAGTTTTTTTTTTAGGGCAAGGTGATTCAATTCCGGGTGGGTTTTAAGTTACTAAAGTTCCCCTTTAGTTTCAATTAAGATAACTTAGTTACTGGTTCAAAAATTAACAGGACTTTCAATGGATTCTGACTTAAATACATGGAATTAAAGAAAACTGGGTCTGAACCAGGTAAATGGCGATTCTGACCAATCGAAAAGGCTTCAATCAGGCTAGAAGGAAATCTGGGAGCTTTTGGCGTCTTCTGAGTGCAAATGTATGTGGGTTGATGGCTTTTAACGTTCATAGGTGCATGCATGGAAAATTATAGTTAAAAAACGATAAAACAATGATTTGGGGCTTTTTTGGATTTATGCGTGAAAAGTTAATTTGGTGGGTACGGGTGAATAGTGACAGTTTATCATGTAGTGGGGTGAACAGTGGCAGTTTTGGCGTGTAGCGAGCTGGCGGTAAGTGGTTTACTTCGCACAACCTTTGGGCACTTGGTGGTGCTAGGGGGAGGCCGCCCGATAACATTCATCAAGTGCCACGTCGCTTCGAGGGCCTAGTGGAAAACAACCCATTCAGGGCGGGTATCACTCGAATTTTGGGCCCTTCTGAAATCAACATGGGCCATCAGATGGGGAGGGGAGAGATCGTGTGGTGGTTGGGTGCGAGAGTTTCACGAATGTTAATGGGTGGGCCCGGCGGGTAATTAAACGTGGGAGTTTAGTTTTAATGTGGGATTAAGGCAAAGGTTAATGTATCGAGTGAGATATGATTGGTGGACGGTTTGACTTTAATTAATTGCAGATCATTTAATTATGTCAATAAGTCGGGGTTGAATAAAGTAAATTTTATATTTCAAACTTTGGGATAGGGATATTAATATTTAAAGGGATTTAATAAAATATATGGGAAAAAAAGGGTTTTTTTTCAGGAATTAATAAATAAAAATCAGAAGTTAATATGAAAAAGGCGAAAAATGGATTGTACTAAGCATAATGTATTTTAGTAATTCATTTTATTTTAATATAGAAACATTATAACTTAGGCTAAGTATATTTTTGTGGTTTTTTATAAAAAGGAGTATTCATAGGCGTGATTGCTTTTCCTTAGGAAAAATAGAGTTTTAACCTTACGAAAAGGGATTTATTAGGAAGAATATATGAACTGAGGGGGTTTATGAATACTTATGGGGGATTTAATACTTATTTCATATAAGTCACTGAGATAAATTCTCTAAGCCTCTTTGACTTAGGGTTTTTAAGTACCTTGATCTTTATTTTGTAAAATTAGTTAAGTAAAAGTTGAAAATGAATGAAGGGAGTTAATTAATTGATTTTGATATTCATCTACATGCTTGAGTGCCCATTCACATTTGGAACTTTTATGCTAAAAAAGATGATGCACATTCTTTTGTCTAATCAATCATCAAAATTCTGCAACCTTTCTTTTACTTACCCATCTACTCATCCTACCATTTTTACTTCTCTTTATTAGGGTGCATTTGAGCTAGCAAACCATTATCAAACATTTTTTCTTCTTCTTTACAATAGTAAACTAAGTAAATCTAACATTATTATATCCAAGGGCTCAGATTAAACAGTTGAGCTCCTTTTATTTACTCTACCTAATTTACTTATCTGCCAAGATTAAACAGTTTGGCCAAATTTTATTCTCTAACTACAAATATGAAATTGAAACATGAAATAGCCAAGTTTAAACATTTTGACTATCATAGATTGTGGCAAAGATTACAAGTTGCACACAATCATTTATTTTGCACAAAAAGTAAATAGTAATGGCATTTTGACTTGCACACTTTCATGGTCTTTTTATTTCCTAGGGTTCATAATTTTCATCTTTTTTGACCTTTTTTTTATTTTTGTCCTTTGATTTTTCTTTTAAGACATATTCTATTTACATTTTTTTATTTTTTTTAAATATGGAAAATATTTGCAAAAAGCAAAGGTATGTACATATTACAGGTTTAATCTCAGCCATTCAAAAATTATGACTCTTATTGGTATAGAAACCTAACACTGCCCATGATGAACCTTGTGGGGGTCACTTCGCCGATAAGTGGATTGGATACAAAGTGTTACAAGTTGGCTATTTTTGGCCTTCCTTGTTCAAGGATGTCAAACAATATGTCAAGCGGTGTGATATTTGTCAGCGAATTGGCTAGCCTAGTCAAACCAATGAAATGTCTTTATGTCCTCAGGTTATGATTGAACCTTTTGAAAAATGGGCCATTGATTTCGTACGACCAATAAATCGAGCATCATCAAGTAAAAAGCATATTTTGGTTTGTAAAGATTTTGTTACAAAATGAGTAGAAGCTAACATTGTTTCTTTTGCTACTGAAAGAGTTGTTGTTGATTTCCTTTTTACTAAAATCTTTATTAGATTTGGTGTGCCTAGAGAAATAGTTTTTGAAAATGGGCCAGAGTTTATTTCTAATATGGTACAAGGTGTGATGGAGCGGTACAAAATACGGCATAGGAAATCTACACCGTATCACTGCCAAGAAAATGGTTAGGTGGATTCAACAAATAAGGTGATTGACTACATTCTCACAAAGATGATAAACATGCAAAGAAAGGATTGGGCTGACAAATTACCATAAACATTATGGGCCTATCGAACCACTTGGAGAAACAACACAAGACACACACCATATGAGCTAGTGTACGGGAAACAAGTCCTCTTGCCGATAGAAGTACAGATCAAGACATTTAGGACTGTAATCGAATTGGTAATAGATCTCTCTGAGGCACAACAGTAGCGTCTTATACAATTAAATGAGTTAGATGAATTCCGAAGGGATGCTATTCAACAGAACATCTTGGTTCAACAGCAACACAAGAAGTGGCATGAAAAGTCCATTTAGAAGAACTAGTTCCAACCAGGGGATTGGGTACTCCTTTACGATTCAAGATTCAAACATTTTAAAGGAAAATTCCATACACGCTGGATGGGACCCTATGAGGTGGTCAAAGTGTTCGAAAATGGACCGGAAGAAATCAAAGCTATTGATGGACAAAATTTTGTGTTCCTGGTAAACGAATATAGATTGAAGGTATATTTCCAGCCCCTTAGTAAAGGAGATTTTATGCAGCAAATCCAACAGCCATTTGAAAAGGTATTGTGAGGTGGTAACACAAACCTGTTGAAGAATTGATTCCTTCTTGTCCTTATTGAAAAATAATAAAAGGAAAATGAAAAGGAAAAAAATGACAAAAAAATAAAAAGAAAAAATTTCTTGTAATTATAAAAATCAATTGACTGAGATGCACTAGTACAAAATGACTAATTAATTACTAAAAAAAGGACTAAAAATTGCATATAAACGACCTTTTTTCATTTGGTGGCCAATAGCAGCTAATGTTCAGTATCTTATAATGCGACCAACTTTTAGTCGTTTTTATTTTAGTCATTAGTTGTTGTCTCAGTTTTATCGTCTAGTAGTATATTTAAACATAAATTTGGTCATTAATTTAGTCATTGATTTAATAATTAATTGTTACAATTAATGAACAAATATACAACAAAATATAGTACTAGATGACCACCTAGAAAAAAATAAAAAAATAAAATAAAAATTCAATTAATAACTAAAGAAATATGACCAAAATTTTGGTCGCGTTATAAGATATTGTAAATTAGCTATTAATAGTCATATATATGCAAATTTTAGTCATTGTTTGAAACCAATTAATGACCAAAGAAATATGACTAAATTTTGGTCATATTATAAAATATTGTAAATTAGCTATTAGTAGTTGTATATGTGTAAAATTTTGACGTCATTTGTAATCACAAATTTATCATTTGCAATGGTTATTTATCTTTTTTTTGTATTTTCATATGCATTATATACACGACTAATTTAGTAGTTTATATTCATTTCATTTACTTTCATTAATAATCATTATAAACAACTAATTTAGTCATGTATGCATTTTATTTATGTTCATTATTAATCAATATCAGCTACTAATTTAGTAGTTTTACACTGATTTTACGTGTTCATTATTAATCAATGTAAATTAATTAATATGATTTTACAACTAAATTAAAATTTAAAAAAAAAATGTTATACAATGTGCATGTTCATCTAATATGAAATCTAAAATTACATATGTTAATTACAATACTAAATAATATCAAGTGAAAATATAAATAATATCAACTACATAAATTATATTATATAAAATGTCAGGTATTACAATATAAGTTTCCAACTTAATATTGGTTGGACTATATAATTTACACATAAAATATTGTTTTGTCGCTTCAAAACATTATCATTGTGTTGCCAAGGCATTACAAGTGATTTCATAAACTCTCAAGACTTCACCATCAATCTCTTTGTGTGTGTCTTATGTAGGATATTGGCTCTAAAGGTATCACTAGACTCATTATCTTCTCTCTCTATTTTTTCATTTATCGCTCCATTGTTATTGTTCTCCTTTTTCTTCAATTCTTGTTTCTTACCATCAATTCAGAGTTTCTCTTCTGAAAATGCAAAAATACATAATGTAGAGTATAAGACACGAAAGACAATGAATATTAGAATATAAACTAATGTAAACTATAAAATATGTATACAACATATACTTCAACATGAGCAATGTCCTTGTCATTCTTCCTCATAAAAGCAATAAACTCGAACAATTTTTATTTTTATTTATTTATTATTATTTATTTTTTCAATTGGTCAATAGTGGCCACTATGTGGTTTGATGACCTCTATAAACAAAGAAAATAAAACGTCACCATAGAAAAGAACACCTTAGTAACTTAGTATTCAACCTTCAGAGAAAGCTTAGGCACAATCATGTCAACTAAATTACATGTTAAAAAGCTCACAATGGAGATAACTTATGAAAACAAATAATTTGAGGTGTGATGTTTAATCATTTTTGTTTTATTCAAAACAAATTTCAGTCTCTAATGCATGAACTTCGTAAAATATATAGGAAATATGTGCTAAAATAACAACATGAAAGTAAGCTTTTCTAATAGTCATGAAAATCTTTTAACACAAAATAACTAAAAGGATTTCAATTAATATCGTATAATATTAATTTTATCTTCAAGCTTTGGGTGTTGTTTAAATGAACATGATACCAAGTATTTTCAATTTCATTGTTAAAAGACAAAACAAAATAAAGGAAATGTTCATAACACATTCAAATAATAAAAAGAGGATATCATGGAATGGACATTGAAATTAGAAAAAAATTCTTACTTGTCCACGAGTATCTTGTCTAGGATTCCTAAAAAAATTGGTTGCCCAAAATAACCATGTCAATGAAAGAATAAAAAAATTAAAACTCATAGGAATCCCTACTATAAACATTTCCAAAGTCAAGGGCTCAGGTACCTAAACGATCTCCAACAACAAATGAATCATAACCAATACATGATTTTCTTTATCTCCCCATCCTTTTTCCAATCTCATTTCCTGTAGCCTTCCCACACTAGAGTCAAATAACAATGAAAAAAACACTAGAGTCAAGTGTTGACAATCTATAGGAAACGAGTTTAAGTAAGCTCTAGATTAGAGGAGATTGTTGACCAATAAGTATTATAGGAGATGATCTTTTGTTTTCTTTTATTAACCTAAACCTTGTAATCGTGATTATTTTCAGTTGTGCCTCACCTCTACAATCCATTTTTTCCATGTTTCTAGTGAAGAACATACATGTAGAGAATGTAGATGATGACAGCGGGGTAAGATGATTTTGCATGACATGCAAATATTTCGTTATTTGATTGAACAATAAACTAACGACAATTGTTATGTTTATCTTATGTACTAGGTGGAATGATGTTATCTAAGTTAAATAAATCAGAATACTACTTATGCCGACAAAAGCGTACCTCTATTCAATATGGAAGCCTAAGTATATGTTAGAACAGAACGTTGAGAAATATTATTATCTTACCATGTTCATGTCACTTTTGCATCAAAGAGATTACATGTGAGGACGAATGTAATGTCCATAGGGAATTTTTTCCATTAGTGTTTCAAAAATCCAAGAAATATTTCACCAAATTCAGATAATCCTCTAAAACCTTTTCCAATGGAAAATAAGATACAATATTGAATAGATAAGAAGCATCAATAGAATAGACCAATTAATAGATCTCAGAAGCATATTCCCCAGTGCAATTATAACACTAGTCCATTAATAGTATTTTGAAGATTCCTTTGCAACCATTCTCAACTCATGAACATGAAAACAGGTATGTGGAAGTTGAACCACAATTCACACAACAATTGTAGTACAATTAATTGTTAAAGTATTTAGCTATTGTATTGGTCTACTAGATCTAATCCTAACCTTATAGTAAGCCTCAAAAATCTTCTTGTTACTTATTACTAATTGATTCTTGATATAGACCCAATGAAGTGATCATTGTTATCCCAGTATGGTCTGCTTCCTCTTAAAAGACCAAAAATGGCCCTTACAACTTCGAAGAATGATTAATTCCTAAATTTCTACCTTAAACATGCTCGGGATGGATTTAGGGTGGTGATGCTAACCTAAGTAACCTTAGGAAGAAAAAACCAACCTTAGACCATGCCCTAATGTGTCTCTAGTCAGCCATATGAAATTTGAAAGGGTTTCCAAAGTGAGTTTATTTGTTGATCCATCCATAATTAGGCCTTTGTGCCTTAGATAGGACCTTCGCTACCTCGATCACCCTCAGTTAAGATTTCGGTGACCAAGTAAATCCAAGAGATATCATTTGCTGCTTCACGATATCCGTAGAACTAGCCTTTGCTGCTATGAACCAAAATTTTGGTAATCAGGTAAGCCTTAGTAAACCTGATCCTTTCTTTCCAAGCCAAACCAAAGGTATCTCAAGAGTTATCTCGTTTCCCTACCACAAACAAATCCTTTTTTCCTCGAGATATCCTCAGAATTTTCCCTTGTTTCCCTGAATCAATACTTTTGTGACTAGATAAGCTTCAAGAAATACCTTCGTTACTCTTCAAATAGAATTTAGAGATCAATTAAATAACCATAGAGAAATTGCCTCTTTGCTTGGAAAACCAAACCAAAGATGCTCCAAAATGTTGTGTTGTTGAAATAGGACAGAGAGGGAGAAGAGCAGCTAGGGTTGGAATTTGTAGTCAATATAATATTATCTCCTTTAAATGTTTATACTAAAGAACATTTGACATTAATAAATTATGGATATTGTTGACTAATATTTACAAGGTACAACAAGTGAAGGTTGTTCATTCACATTTCAGTTATTGAATCACTAAATAGGAAAAATTTGGAACTTCCTGTGAGCTAAATGGACTCTTGTAAGAGATAATCTACTACCCAGTTTCACCCTAAAATTCCTATGGTCATATCTAGAACATATTGCAAACTATTCTTAAAAGAAGGAATTTGCAGTGGGTACTTCAAATTCTCGAAGTTGCATGGTAATAAAATAGGACCTATAAAAGTAGGAAAATTCTCAAGGATAAGTCCCTACATTGACCAATCAAAACAAAAAAATTGGAAAGGTGTAAAACATAATGGAAAACTATTTAAATGAGTTTTATCAAGATGAAAATTGTAAAAATTACTAAACAACAAGCCATTGATAATATTAGCTTTGTTTGTATTAAAAATTTCCAATTGTCAAAGCTTAAGTGACATGAAGAAACAAAGAAAGTAAGATGTGCATCAAATTCCTAAGGGAATAAAGTTGTTCCACAAAGAGACAAAAGCCCAAGGACAAACATTTTAGGAAAACCCCAAATTGAAGTTGATTTTTACATCCTTGCATCTATGTTAAGAAAATTCTATTAATAATGAAGTTGAATATCTCTCTTAAATATCTATAAGTAAGTAATAAAACTTCACAAGAAGTCTATAAAAATCAGACATAGAATTTGTTGAGGATAACTAAGAAAAACTCAATGACCAACGAGATCCACTAGGAAGACTTCAAATGAGTAAAATATATTAGACCAACAATGTAAGTGGTGGTACAATAATTGGTATATAGCACAATAAATTTGTTTGGTATATAAATAGGAGTTAAAAATCCACATATAATAATGTTACAGCAAAGGTAAGAGGAAAAGAAACCCCAAGAGGAAACATCGATACTACAATCATAACTTCATTCCACAAGGAGAAAACAAAAATAAAGACTACTTGAAACTAAATATCAAATGGAGATAAAACCAAATTTTGGCCTAAACAAGTGCCAACTCACATTGATTAATACGTGAGATAGGAAGATGGAAAGAACCCAAAGGAAATAGGAAAAAAGGAGAACCATTCCCTACTGAATTGTGATCCAGATAACTACATAGAGGAGGGAGGAAAAATAGAGATCAACAGTTCCAAGGAAGAATTCTAAGACTGTGTGTTAAGGAAATATCCAAGAGAGCCTAAAATATTTACCAAAATCCAATCCAAATGGGTATATGGGTTTGGAGACACACCCATGGGGATAAATCCAAATGAGGAATCCAAAAATTCTTTGTACCACACATTACATCATGGGCCTTAAATTTATTTTTCTTTCCTATAACAATGGAATGTTTCACCAATTCTAAGTATTTCTTTCTCATAGGCTAGTTTCCATCATTGACATTTTAGCAAACTTCACTTTAAACTTTTTTCCATGTATAAAATTCAGTACATGTGAGACAAATGAAATTTAAAAAATCTTTGAATTCAAAGGTTAATCATCTATTGTCATAGAAGTTGCTTTAATTTATCTATGATTGAAAAGTGACTTTTGAAAAATGTATTTATTGCAGTCAAAAATCCTCGTAGTTAGTAACACAGATAGATACCTTTCGCTTCATGGGTTTGAACCTTTCACTAAAATTAATTAAAGCAATGCCATGGACAACTCAAAAATTTCATGCCAATTTTATAAGACTTAATTTTATCTATCTACTAGTGAGAAGTGATCCTCAAGACTTGTAGTTGCTAAGACAAAGGTTCACAAGTTTCTAGTGATTGAATCAATATTTCTAAATTTAGTATTCACTAGTTGAAAGATATGAAACAACTTAATGGATTGATTCATTCGTCCATTGAAGATCTAAATATTATAGGAGTCATACTATAAAATAATATTTCTTTTCTACCGTTGTATATTAAAAACATATTAATGCTCTTTCAATAACAATGCATGCTTTAGGAAGGAATTCCAAATAAAATCAATACGCAAGGTGAGTTTTGGATTTTAACTTAAAAAGTTCAAATAAATAAGAAAGGCGCACATGTTAATTTATTAAACTATTTACCAAATCTAACAGCAAACACAAAACAAAGTGGTATGCTCATTTCCAATAACACCGATAGAACAAATATAATTGATGACTTTGTTAATTGTGCTATACAAATTTTCTATGGAATAACCTTCTAGATTTATAGGGAAAAAAAATTGTATTCCTTGGAAAGAACCCCCCACAGCATGGTACTCTTAACATACTCCATTTTCCTTCAGAGAAGGGAAGTGGTGAAAAGTTATATTTCATTTCGTCATTACCTACTTCTTAGCAAAAAGTATGCAACTACTCATTACCCTCTTCTTAACAAATCTGCAATTCAAATAGTTGACATTCTCGATACAATGTGAGAAATAATATGTCTACTTGAAGCATCGATGAAATGTAGTGAAAGGGCTTATTTTAAGGCTCATAAAATGTCCTTTTTCTCTTTAGGAGGTAGGTCAAGACAATCTGGACCATTACTTTCCAAGTCAACAACCTGAATGTCCAAAATAAGAAACATAAGTAGGTTTACATTTAAAACCACAAAACATCACATGTCCTCTTCAAAGAATAGGTTTGGCTAGATGAATGACTTGTTGAATTCAAGGGATTATTGAATCCAAGTGTTTATGCTTCATTAAGAACTACACGATACTTTATATCATTTCAACAATGGTCCCTTGTGACAAGTACTCTAGGACAAGGCCAGTATGATTCCTAAGCCTAAGAGATAAGAGATCATCCTCAGTACAGAGGACTTCAACAAATGCAGAGTCAAAATCTCTTGTTCACGGAAACTCTACAATACATGTCCAAACACTCTAGAAAATAGTACCTTGTCTTGATCTGATAGTACCTCATTTGGTTTTATCATTCTCCATTTTCATGTAATCTTTACATTTTCTTTAGATAGCTACCTTGATTTTTATTTGTCTTTGTTAACATCACTTTAGGAGTTGTTATTTCACTGCCAATATTTACTGGCACTGAATGTGCTTCTTAGTCCCATTGACCTATGTGTTTTGATAATTCATTAGAGAATAATTATTAATAGTACTATATTATCTCATATATATTATGCAGAGAATATCGATTCAATCATGGCTATGAAAATCTCATCTATACAGGCCTAGATTAACATCAAATCCTAGAACGAAGGTGCTTTGATATGTTGTTTCAAAGTACTTTGGCCAAACATCAATGCCGTTATGTATCACATCTCTTCTAGCTCATCCAAAAACATATTAGTAAGATTGTGTGGCAAGGATTTCTTTTTGTGTTACATTTTGAAAACATAGAAGATGGGAATATATTTTGAAAAATAGGCCCATTTCTAGAGTAACAATGGCCTCATTCTTAGTTCATGGGTCCTGGAATTCAATCCAACTAGTGTGACTATCTCCTCATCCCTACTTTAGAGAGGGAATAGGAAACTATGTAGCTCAAATTGATTACATTATATTTAATTTGATTATTCCTCAAATGAGAGAAGAATGACTAAGAAATAAAACATAAAAGATAAGGCAAACAAGTTAATTTTTCTTTAGTTGCTTTTTACGGAAAAAAAAAAAATAATAATAAAAATAAAAAAAATAATAAATAAAATAATAAATAAAATAAATTAATAAAATAATAAATAAATAAAATAATAAATAAATAAATAAATAGAAAAATAAAAATAAAAAAAAAATAATAATAATATATAATAAATTAATTATTTAATTAATTAATTAATTAAAAAAAAAAAAAAAAAAAAAACTACTTGATTGGAATAAATCCCTCAAGGAACATTAAGAAAAAGTGGCTAAAGTAGAACAAGAGCATGACTTTGTTATGCCATGGATGTGTGGAAAATGTGTGTTCGGTGACAAACAAGACTCTACACCAATGGTAGAGGGGTTGAATTTTTCAACCAACATTGAAGATAATCCAATTGTTAAGTCAATGTCCATGCAAAGGGTTGGTGACAAGATTTATTATACTCAACCATGCCAGCTACATAGCATGTAGTTATTTTCGAGTTGTTGATCAGTAAGACTACCAAGAAGTGGGATACAATCATTTTACAACTTGCTTCGCCCACATAAGTTGGTTATGTTTTGAGAAAAAGCAACCAAAATTAATAAGACCACCATTAGAGGTGGTTCAATACATGATTTATAATTTGGAACAAGTTTGATAAAATTGTGTTCATAATGCATAATATGAAGCAATTTTTTGTTCTAGGAAAATGACAAGAATTGGGGTAGATTCACAGTGATAATACTAAATAAACTCTAGAGTTTCCATGGTTCATCTTATTAGACCCATATTAAGAGATTAATTAATTTCCCGTATAATCACCACATTAAATTCAAATTAATCATAAAATGGGTTCCATGTGTTTTCTTACATAACAATGTGAAGCATATAGCACCTGACTATGATAATAGTAGGATAGAGGAAACAAAATGTAATCCCATAGCCAGTCGTATACCACTTCTTTCTAGCTGTTGTTTTATGGTCATTGGTACTATCCAGAAAATTATAGTATAAAAGGTGAGGAAAGTATGAAGGACTTCTCAGTTAAAAATTAGTTAGAAATGATATTTACCATTTGCATCCTAAATTGCAAGCCTAAGAATAAAAGTGAACTTGATTAGCCTACCAGGAAGAAAATGATTCTCACAATATCCACACAGTCTTCATAGAGTCCCATATAGAAGACAACCCAAGTATAAACAAGTAGTAATGATGTTGAGCTTACTTTTATCTAGCTGCCAACAAGTTCAACTAGGGGAAAAATTTTAGGACCCATGAATTTAGATCACGCTTGAAGTGGCTTCATATAGGTAGATGGATGTTCTGGATTTTTTTAAATTATATAACTTTACAATCCGTGATGATATAGATTAAGGAATCTTTTTAAAAAAATCAATTGAAAAACATTCCTTTTTAATTGATTTTCATTGTTAACAATCCGTGGAAAGCAACCCTAATTTTCATAAATGAATTATCAATCAAATTTTGCTACAAGGTACAAATTCCCCCATGAAGGATGAAGGTAGGTTCTTGGGATACGAGTCTGGACTATGAAGAATAAAGGCATCAAAAATATGATAGTGATTGGATATTGAAGCATAATCATTTGTCATATTGTCTTTAAAATTCTCCCAGAGACTGCCATCTTTAATAGATTTCTATTTGGCACTAAAAAACTATTAGAATGATTTGAGACAGTCAAACTTTTTAATTCCCTCAAAGGGATCAATTAACCAGAACATGCAATGGCCAAAAGGGCATGCTCCTTTCCTCTTGGTCAAATTTGGAAAAATGGAGGGTCGAGTAATAGGGATTGTTGGTGAGGAAGTGTGTAATCTCCCCCAAGTTTTTTATTCACTATTCTTATTGAATGATCATAACAACAACCCTTGATAAGTGGCATTTTAATTAGGACAAGAATTTACATAGAACCATAAGAGTGGCCTACCATGTTGTTCATTCAAACTCATGAAGGAAAATCTTTATTGGCCCTAACAGACTAGGATGGTGCAGAACATGTGGAATTTTTCCTCATCTTTCAATGATTAATTGGAAGTTTTAGTTATGGCTTTGGAGGAGAGGCCTAGGAATTCTTCTCTTGTTTTTTCTGGTTGGAAGGTCTGGTTCCAGTTGGAAGGCCAGATTTAGAGGTGTTTCAAGTGGGGGTTCCTTTAAGATATTGTGACTCGTAAGAGCCTAGGAGCTTGGCTTTAGGAACGGGGAACACAAGACTCAACTGTAGTTTGAATTCTAACCACGTATTTCAATCCACGTACTCTATTTGTTAATCTTGAGTCTTCTTGTTCTCAAAATTCAAGGAATTCCTTGGGGATTGAAGGTCTATTTCCTTGTGGAGTTTTTTCCAAAAGTTTCATAGTTAGATGTTTTCTTAGGCAAATCGATCCATCCCAGGAATACCCTATCTTGGGTTGGTCCTTTGAGCATTTTCGAAGCCCAGATGGTTGCTTCCATGAGACATTAGATGGGTGTACTTGTTTTTGTTATTCTGAAAGGATGGAAGAATTTTGGACTAATATTCGGACCAGATAATTTGAAACAAGCAAAATGGAAAATTGCCAGGACCACCTTGAAGATTAAATTAGAGAGTGTGAGTTCCTTTACGATGACACTGAAGAAGTAGTAGTATAGGCAATGGGCAGAATGGAGGCATGGGGAAAGGATTGGGAGAACAGTTGTCAAAAGGAACTAAAAACCACAAGGAAACATATGCTTAGGATGAAGGCCCAACCAGAGAAACATAACAGAAAAACGATCCTTATGGAGGTAGGCGAAGAGAGTAATAGGAAGAAGCTGGAAGAACAACTATATTTCATAAAATAATTGCATAAAAGAGTTCAAAATTTGGAGCTAAAGAAAATTTTGGGTTTGCAGATCTAAGGTCTTCTGCCTTGCCAGCTATCTTTGTTGGTTACTTTGGATAAGAGAAAGCAGCAGCCACAGAAGAATGTTAGAGGCAAAGGTGTGCAGCAAACAAATAAACAATATACACAACAAATAACCATACACAGGAGACAGCAGATTAACGTGGTTCACCCAACCAATCTGGGCTACGTCCACCAAACATAGGCATTGACAATCTTTATTATCAAACAGGAGATTACAAAAAATAATCAATTTCCTCACAAACTCACTCACCCAAACAATCCGTATGGATACCTGTTTTATAGCTAAGAGAATCTAACTGCCTCATAAATCCTCTTACATCAAATATAGGATGCATTAA
>APFE030503345.1:0-57287 GCA_000404065.3 Pinus taeda | reverse complement strand
CTTATTTACCATTTTTAGCCTCCAAAGTAACTTCCAGATTGAAGATTTGATTTTTAAATCAGCCAACTCAGAAATTCGATGGTTTAAGGAGTGACAGTTTTGCGGTTAAGATTCTGAGCAAATGAAGGCGAATTTGGAAAATCCAGAACATGGGTTTTGTCCAGAACGGGCCCAATTATCTTCTTAGAGAACAGTTTGCCCAAATTCGGCCTGTACAGGGAGAAACGCAGGGTTCTTTGAGCATGATTTTCTCAGATTTGCAGTTGCGGCCGTCCTCCAAATCTTAGCTGCAAAGCCAAATTCGCCTTGTTCTTGTTGATCAATTGGTTAGAAGAAAACCAATTTTGTAAAAGAGATCATGTTGTACTTATCTTTATTGTAACTACTCTCTGATATCTCTTTATTTAAATCAGAACAGAGATCAGAGAGGGGGAGGGGGAATGATGGAAGAATGATAGAGAAATGATGGACAACGATGGTGGCTTATTCCTGATAGGATAGGGATTGTTGCATGCTGTAGCTTTTGCTGTTGTAATGATTCCACAATTGGCTGATTAATAAATGAATTGGGAGTTGCTGTTCACTCTTCTCATTCTGAAGTGACCCCGCAGCATCCGCTGGCGGCTAAGGGCCCAGCCTCCAGTGGAGTACGCTGCTGCTGTATTATATCTTTATGCTTCATGTGTGGTTTGATTTCTTTCTTTCACTCTATTCAGTAATCTGATGCCTTCTACTGTTTTACATATCAACGCTATTATATATATTTGATTGGATACTATTGTTATTTTCAACAGAAATGCTATGTTATCATTTCAACCTTGTATCACATTTCTATTCCTTTTGATAATTGATATAACATTGTTGTTCCTTACAGATTGACATTCGATTACAGATTAAACCGCGCTGTATGTTCCTAAATTGGTACAACTGTGTGATGTATTATTAATTTGTGACTGCCGTTTATTCGGGATTGCTATTCCGTTACAATTGCTGTTACTCTATAACTGTGATTCATGCATATTGTACCGAAGCTCAGATTACCGTCCCTTTTAATGATAAGTGTGTTGCGTGCTTGATTTGGATTGTTGTACATTCATATTCAGTTTCTATTCCATTTCTGAATTGTTATTTCATTTCTATGGCTGTTCTATTTCCTTTTGCTATTTCATTTTACTTTCTGCCATTCCATTTACTTGCATTTACTGTTTTAGTGTGAGAGAAGGTCTAAAGCTGTAGTGAGTCAGCAAGTCGTTGCTTAGCTCCCAGATCTTTGGTCCATGCTCTAATTTCCTTTCCATTTACTTGCATTTACTGTTTTAGTGTGGGAGGAGGATCAAGGCTGTCGTGAGACACAGCAGACGCTATTATGCTCCCAGATCCATGATCCATACTCTAATTCCTTTTTCTTCATCAATTTCTAGAGGAATGAGTTATTGTTACTGTATCCTCGATTGGTGGTTATTTGAATGAATGATTTAGTTTCTTGCTGTTCAAATTAGATTTTGTTTCCAGCTTTCATTTACTTTTGCATTTTAAGCACTATACTACAAAACATTACTCTTGGGTAAATAGCCGCCTCAGACTGAGTACACTCTTGAAATAAAAAGTCGTCCCTGGGTTGATAATTAATGTGAAGGTAATTAGGGGTTCAAAAGACACCTATTTATCGCTCCACACACATCAAATGCAAGGATGTTCTCTTCTTCATGAACATGTGGACAATCATTCATGCACTCGATTTTTAAAAGGAAATGTAGACAATGAACCTCTAACTAATCCACATGAAGTCAATGTTGAGGGACAATTTTGGGGCCTGGAAAAGGTGCACTCTGGAATGATCGATGATATAGGTCAAAATGATCTTGAAACCAGCAAGAGGACGTTTTCTCAACCTAGTCATAAATAAGATCTGGCTACTCTGACCACTCAGCTTATGGGGTTTAGGGTTTGATGGTGATAGAAGCACCATTATGAAGTTTTGTGTCTATGTATCAATTTCTGGGCATTATATTTCATAAACAGAGTCTAAGACGTTACTTATAGTGGACCACTATAAAAAAATCAGGTTCCATCTTTCTAATTCCCTTCACTGTGTTTTCAATTTTTGAATGAGAAATTACCATTTGTGGGTATTATTGGTCTTCTGGATCAAATGTGCATGACCTTAAAGGCTCTAATTTTTCAATGGCAATAGAATGAAGTTAAATCGACAAAAATGGACCTTAAACAAAAGTTTTCTACCATTACTTGGGTCAAACTTATCAGTCCATTCATCACTGCAATTACACAATATTAGAAACATCCAAACACCTCAAGTCTCTAAACAAAGAATCTGGTGTAAACTCATTGAATCCAAACGACAACAATACTAGAGGCGGGCATCAGAAATACCATGTAACATCCAATGGGAAAATACGTTTTATACATGAAATCAAATGCAGTCAGAGTATTTTCTAATGTTAGAACCCTGGACAATTATGGAAGACGTACCCGTTCATTTTAATTAAAGGTCAAAATACTGATTATAATATAGTGCAAGGAAATTCCAAAAATCTCTTAATTGGAGACCGAATACACTTTCTATTAAAATTTGTTCAAAGGTAAACAACTACATTCACACATGAAAGAAGGAATTCTCTGAACTATTCAATACTTCCTAACAACTATAACCCATTCCAAAAATTAAAAAAATGCCATTTCATCTAAGGATACTAAAAAGAAAATGGAAGAAATAAGTGAGTGTACTGACAAGAAAAAATTAAAACAGGTTCCCAGTAGGATATTCTCAAGGGGAATCTATGCAAGTTCATTCATATTCTTGAAGTAGACAATGACATGAAAATTTTCTAGTTTGTAACTGAGGAATACCAGAGCACAATGAAGATGCCAAAGAAATATATTTTTAACTTGCAAGTTATCCAGTTTGAAGTGCATGATGCTAATCAATACAAATACAGAAGTGCAGGCTGTGGTAATCGTGTCAAGATTCCTACAGCAAGAGCAGCAATCAAACCAGTCATATATCTTGAAAGTGCATGCCAAAAATACTTGCAACCCCTCATAACAGGAAATTTTGTATCATAGCCAAGATCCCTGTGCTTTTGGTAATCAGAACAGAGCACTAAAGCGAGGAGCATCCCTGGGAATTCCTGCATTTTGATTCAATATAAAGTTTAAAGAATGAGTAGGTGGATGTGAATAAGGTGCTCACTATTTATGAGTCCTCACTTTTGACAAACCGTGACATCCAAAGAAATACTGTTCATAAGAACATTTGTGTAAAAAATAAACTAAATAAAGCGTTTAAACAAAATGGTATCTTCCCACTAAAAATGCACCAACTACAACAACAATCTGTTGATGGTTTAAACAAATTAAAGAACATGTTAAAATACTGACAGAGTTAATGACAGGTTAAGAGAAAAGACTTCATTCAGGAGTAACAATGAAGTAAAGTAACTCTCTTTATTGGAGATCTTATACAAAAAGTTTGGTGTACCTCAACAGGTATTGAATATCTTATAAATAAAGTTTGGTGTACCCAAACAGGCCCAAAATGTATCTCATGTATGCAGTTAATCTCTTACTATCACCCTATGTCCATTGATCAAGTCACTGTAATACTAAAATAGTAAACAGTTATATCATGGCCAAATATGACATGTTAGGTTCCTGAACAAATATTGTCTGATAAACAAAGCTGGAATACAGTATTATACTGGAATATACTTGATGAAACAACTAAAATCTGAAACCACCTGACCGTTATATCTTTATAAATTATTCCAAACAAAAATATAGACAAGACCACAAACAAATAATTGTTTTGAATATGGAAGAAAATGAAGAGGAAAAGAAGCCCTAGCAGAGCTCTAATGGTCAACGATAATGGAGTTAATGTGGCACTGCTGCCAAGCACCTGATGGTCAGGGTTAACCTCCACAGCTCACCAAACTTTGTCCAACCTTACCTCCTTCCCGCGGGCTCTCTGACATTTTCTGTTCTTGTGGTCCTCCCGCCTTCCTCGCAGTCCATAACCACCATCGACCGTTTTCCTATCGGTTGTAATGGACCTGGACAAGGTGGACAATACCGAGGACCCCAATCCCCATGAGGTCATTTGGCCTCGCCATCACATCGTGTTGGGATTTGGTCCCTCTGCCGAATCTCTACGACCTCTGTCAGCTCCCCTCTGCACTGGACTAACTTGGGCCATCTGTGCCCCATCCTCCGCCCTCTATCAACATTGAAGATGCCTCTGGCTTGGACTACCCACCACTTTCCCTGTCTACTTTGAATCTCCTCAGTACTTGCCTACAACCATTTCCCACTTTCGACGTGCCACTGCCTCGTCTACCCCACATATCTTCCCTGCCCTACAACCCTTCCTCCTTTGGCATCCCCCCTCTTGGGACTGCTACCTACCCTGTCCCTGCATTATCTGGTAGCACCCTTAACCCTGCTGGCCCATCTCCCAGCACCCCTATCCATTCTAGATGCTTCAGCTCCCCAGTCCCAAGCCCTAAATCGACCCCATCCACCCCATAGACGGTTAACCAAGGCATACGGGGATATCTTTGGGACTATCTGACGGCTCACAGATCTAGCAAGCTAAATAAAGGAAGGTGCCTAAAATTTGTCGATATGGACATCAACCTATCCTTGGGCGAAGACCTCTCAATGGGGGAAGTTGTTGATACAATAAAGAAGGTCTTGGTGGACCGCGTTCGGGGGCGGAACTATACTGTGGAGAGACTTCATCTCTGGACCTCAGAGATTTGGGGTTCTTTACTCAAAGAATTACTCACCATTCGGGTGCTTGCGCGAGGATGGTTTGCCCTTTGTTTCCACAGGGAAGAGTACACAGACTGGATACTCTCTAGATTCTGGCATATCAAATTAGCCCCTATTCTGCTTAAAAGATGGGATCACTTATTTGATCCTGAGAGGGAACAGATGGGAGCTGGGCCAATTTAGGTTCAATTACCAGGCCTTTAGATGCAATATTGGACTGCATTCGTTTTTAAGCGCATAAGAAACACACTAGCTACCTATTTGGAACATGATTAGTCCTATGAAATGCCAGGGAATATGACTATGGCTCGCATCCTGGTTCATTTGGACACTAGAGAAGGCCTGGAGGAAATATTACCCTACATTGGATGCATTTCTCTCACTGACAAAATCATCGTTAAGAAGGCGTTCCATTCAGGGGTAGATGATGCCATAAGGTTGGACATCTTTTCAAAGAATGGCCACTGCTCATGCCTACTACTTTGGCTGCTACAAAGGGAACCAAACATCGCCAGACAAAAGACCCGATTATGGATGAGCAGCCCACAAGTCCGGATAGTCCAAAGGATGTGGGTAGGGTCACTGCTCAGCGATCCAATGCTTCCCAGATGTTGCCAATCTCCCCTCCTATGACTAGATCCCAGTCTACTGCGGAGGCTACTCCTACAGCGGGTACAGTTTCTTCTCCCTTATCCTCTGCACTGAATTTTAATCAATATTTTTTTCTCATTGGCATCATCTGCATCTTCACCTTGTTTGGCTACCTCTCCCATTACTTGTGCACTTGATCACCCATTTCTTATCTTTTCCACCACACCCCCCCCCGGCTGTCCTTGGACAGGGGCTCCAACAAAATCCTATTTCCCCATCTACTTCAGTTTCACATTCCTACAACCTTCGTTCTCGCCACTAGGCAATCCCTTACTCGCTTGGATTGGGTATCACACCCTCTAATGTTGAGCATAAACCCACCCGGGGGAGGCCTTCAAAGATGTCCAAAGCCATTAAGATTGTTGGGGATGATGTAGCTCAGGGCAGATAGAACACCACTGAAAGGGTACTTAGAGAACCAGACACCCTTGGCAATGTTCCCCCATGAAGAGGCTCTCCTTCAACTGTAGGGGATTAGCTAGTCCCTCTAAAAAATCATCCCTTAAGAGACTCTTGAGTTGTGAGCCTTGTGACATTATTTTTCTTCAAGAAACCCTAGGTAGCTTTGAGCTGATTGTTAGGACCCTTCTAACTATCATGCCAAGGTGGCACTTTCAAGCCCTGGATGTTGCTGAGAGATCCGGGGGTCTAGCTGTCAGGATAAACCCTCAAACCATCAAGGCTACATCGGCTTGGGGAGGTCAAGGTTTCCTGGGTATCAATATATTTTTAGTTGAATTGGGTATAAATCTCTGTATTATGAACATTTATGCACCCAATCATAGTATATTGGATTTATGGCAGCAACTCCTTGAGAATCCGTTGATAGACCAATCCACTATTCTAGGGGAGATCTTAATTTCTCAATTGGACATGAAGAATTCTTGGGACACCACTCGCAGCTGGATCCACTCTCGGATCAGCTCGGCATCCTCTTGGAGCAACATGGTCTTATTGAGGTCCCTATGAACAAGAAGCTCCCAACCTGGCACAACAGAATGACTGGAGATGCAGCTCTGGAGAGGAGAGTAGACAAGTATCTCATTCATGAAGATCTGCTTACTTCCCTCACGAATTGCAGACAGTGGGTGGGCACTAGAGGAATATAAGATCATTCCCCTATTTATCTGGAAGTGGCAAGCTCCTTTAAAAAACCTAGGGCTCCTTTTAAGTTTAATTTGACCTGGTTAAAGGACCCTGAATATCTCAGGTTGGTTTAGGAATTTTGGAAGGCCCATCCCTCAGAAGCAAGCAAATTTGGTTACAAGCGGGGGATGGAAATACAAAATTCTTCCATAAATCTGCAAATGGAAGGAAATACACTATATCTCTCTTGTACTCCAAAACTTCCCATTCCAAAACCTGAAAATGGAGGATGGATTGAAGTACTTGGGTTTTAGGATAAAAGTAGATGGATACAAAATTGCAGATTGGACCTGGTTGATTGCCAAGGTGGAAAGAATATTAAATATTTGGAGCCTTCATCTACTACCGAAAGAAAGTAGACTGGTGCTCATTAAATCGATTCTAGAAGCAACACTAGTATTCTGGATGTCTCTGGCCTAGATTGCCCAGGTATATTACAAAGGATTCAGCGAGTTTGCTACCACTTCTTATGGAAGGGTCACAAAGAGGGAAAACCCTGTGTGTGGGTCAAATGGAGTAGAATTGCAACTCGCAAAAAATGGGGAGGTTGGGGCCTAAAGAACCTCTCTGCCTTTTCTCAAGCACTTGCAGCCAAACTAGGATGGCTTCTCCTGAAGCACAAGAGCCTTTGGTCAAAGGTGGCTACCTATAAATACATATGGTCGCACACAGTAATGGACTGGCTAATATTACCTACTTGTAACAAGAAAGGAATATCAGTGATTTGGAGGGCTGTTATAAGTACCCTTCCCATCATAAGAAGGGGACTTACTTGGTGGATTGGCAATGGCATGTCTGTCCGCATTGGGACTAATCCATGGATTGGTTGCAGCAACTCACACCATCTCCCTCCTGGCTTGATTGCCTTCCTAAATCATAATGGAGTGTCAAACATCACACAGATCAGGGACCCATATAACATGACTACATATACCAGTGGAGGCCCTAGATATACCAGATCAGTGGCATATGGAGTGGAGGAGATATTCGGTGGCTTTAATCGAATTCCATGTGAGACTAAGGGATGAGGATGACAAACTGCTTTGGGGTTTTGCAGAGAAGGGGATCTATACTCCAAACAATGGATATCTTATTATCCATGCTAGCCATAAACCTGATTCTTTGGATATCTGGTGGAGCTACATATGGAAGCTAAAAGGCTCGTCGGGTACTTGTCTTTTGATGTGGAACATCATTATGGACAAAACCCCGACCGGAACTAATCTCAAAAAACGATCCTTTCAAGGATCTACATGGTGTGTATTATGTTGTGAGGGGGAGGAATCAAATCACCATCTCTTTCTTTCTTGCCCTACAACAGAACAGGTCTGGGCACAAGTGTTACATACTCTTAATTTATCACTTACTTGGGCTGGCAATGGTATACTAAATGCCTGGAACCGGTGGTGGGCTAAAGCTCCAAACCCAAGATCCCGAAATCTTCCATTAATGGTGTGCTGGCACATATGGATGAGCATGAACAACAACATACTTCGTGGGAAGCATATAGTATGGGTTTTGATTATTCCTAAGATTTATAATAGTTATATGGAAATTCCAGTTGATTAACAGGTTGCCAAGATTCGAACCATCACCCCGAAGGTCATAGACAAAGCATACCCTTGGGCCTATTTCGACAAATCAGCACATGAACAAGGTTGTGGCGGTGGCATTATCCTCCATATATTTGAGACACATTATTTTCATATTTGTATGGGGTTGGGAGATGGCACAAATAACTTTGCGAAGCTCCTTACGCTTCGTCATCTCTTATATTTTGCTATAAACAACAACGGTAGATATTTACAAGTTTATGGGGACTCCAAGATTGCTATTAACTGGTTCAACTGCATTTCTACATGCCATGCATATACACTAAGAACCATATTGGATGATGTTTTGTTTTTAAAATAACATTTTGATCATGTTTCATGTGCTCATATCTGTAGGGAGCGCAATGAACCCGCGGACTGGCTTTCAAAAGCGGCAACACAACATCCTAGAGGGGAATGGTTGATCAGGGAGCACACACCAGAACAGATCTACCAGTATTTCCATAGACCATACATGGATCAGGAACTGTAGAGGGTTGACAAGCCCTAATGTATCTATCTCTGTTATTTACTTTTTGTCTATAGAACAATAATCACCATGGGTGAAATTTTGAAAAAAATTGAATATGTAAATAATAATGTATATGATCAGATATCAGCACACCCTTCTCTGGGTTATTTTTATAGATTCCTACAATACAAAACAATTCTGAAGTGACCACGGTCACTTTTATGCATATGCCTATGGCATTTACAACATGTAAGTTTCCTTGATAATGAAAATTATGATACTTTTCCCCGGGAAAAAAAATGTTTTGAAATACCTGAAATCTGAAACAAATTCTGAATTTTGGAATAAAACGTTGAATATTTGACCATAAAGAAGAACCACATTCAAATATTTGTGGAAAACCCTCAAAACAGAGCCTTTATTAATATGAAATTGAAAATGCTTCAACAATATATAGGATAAAATGTCTCTTCCTTCCAATGGATAATTGACTCACTAGTGAGGTGAATAAGTGTTTTGTTGTCCACGAGGGTTCCATTCTCACTTTGATCTAAAGGGATTAGATTGGGCGTATGTCTTGAGAAATTTTGGCAGAATAAATACCCATCAAGTTCACACCTTATGCCAATGAAACTCTGCTCCATGGTGGATGTCCTGAGCAATTTTGGCAGAATAAATACCCCTCAGAGTTCACAGAATAAATACCCTTCATATTTCTCACCTTGCGCCAATAAATACCCCTCAAAATTCACACCTTACGCCGATAAAAGTTTGCTCCATGGTGCAGGCACTTGAGGAACATTTTTTGAAGCATTACCCCAAAATGCTTTCCTAGATAGGTTTAGATGTGAATCCATGCCTGTCCAAGATGAATATGGACACTACACTTGACCTAGGAATATGTTTCTCACAAATTACCCACATGAAAACATTCCCAAATATACTTTTGTATCAAGCTTAAGAGCCCGTCTAAAGACATCAGGCAAGCTCACTTATCTCTTGCATGTGGGATAACCAATTTTACAAAATAAAATTTATTTGGTTAAAATTTCAAATTAATACCACTAATTTTTGTTACCCTAAATCTTCCATTCAGCCTTAAATTTCTCTTTAAACCTAGTTGGTTCTTCGAACTCCAAACTGATTTTTCTTAAATACATGAAGCCTATAAACATGTGGCATGAATATTTCAACAATGTGTGAGAATTTGTCAGTAGCACCCTGGAAATAACAAAGATGGAGATTCTCCCTCCGGCCTGAGGCAAACTTCTAAAGACAATGTTAATGGATTATCTTCTTTTATTCGGAATGGGCAACGCATACATTAGTCCTAGACTTCTCACGTCTCTGTTTTATTCCTCTAATAAGTCTCACATGAAGCAACAAATATTTTTCACCTCTTATTAGAGTCCATTCTAAAATAAATTACACTTGTTGTTATATGTCTTAAAGAAGCCAGTGTGACCAACAGCATGTGAGAAATGGCATTATGCTAAGACATTTTCTTTGATTTGGAAATAGGTACAAGTTATACAAGGTATGTCGATAAGTGTAACTCATGTAGGAACTTCTTACACACGTAAGGTGTGAATGTGTGAGAAGTGGTTCAAGACAACTTTTGGTGACCACCTAGTAAAACTGTGAAATAATACCATCTTGTAATTTCACTAAGTAAATAAAAGTGAAAGATCAATTTCACTAGATATCCTAACTATTAAAAATCTAAATGAAATATTCTAGATATTTTCAGAATATTAGTGATTTGTATTTGATATAATCATAGCTGTACACATAATTGTTAAGAAAAGGTGGTTTCTCGGATTAAAGAGATTAGTTGCTAAGATAAGGGAGATTAATTTTCTCAATTAGAGTCAGAGCATAAATAGAACAAGATGAGGGAAGTAGTATGCAAACATTTTTGGACATCAAAAAGAGAAGAGATCAGAGAAAAATCAGTTGAGCAGATTCAAAGCATAGGAGAGGAGCCAAGGTCAGATCAGAATCCATATTGAACAATGTTGTATAACAATTTAGTAAAGTGTGGGTTTGAGTATCCAACAAGGAGATAGAGCAGATCTGAGTGTCCAGGAAGCTGAAAACCTCAGATTTGACGTGTCCTTATAAGTTTCGATCATTAATGATAAGCTGATTTAAAGGACAAAATTATGTGTGTACTTGAAAAGCTATTATGAGTCCACTATTTAGGTTTTCCAGTTATATGTGTGACTGTTGCATTTTTAGAATTTTATTCAGTTATTAAAGTAATTCAAGATCTGAGTTATTTGAGAAAGAAACACAGGACAATTGTCCTCTTGGATTAGAAAATTTTTACTTGGTATAAGAGGATCATCTCTAATTGAGATCCTCAAGGGTTTAAAACAATAGATCAACTACCAAAACCAAAGACCAACAGTTAGAGCATTTAATTATTGTTGCTTGAAGGACTAGCCACTCTTGCGGGTATATTTTTGTTGTTTCATTTTCATATCTGAAAAGTTTGTAAAATAGATCTCAGAGATGGGAACATCAAGCCTCAGATTTGAGGACAAATTAGATGGTGCCTCTAGATAGGTGTCATCAAAAGCCAAGGTAACATTGTTGGTGAAAGAAAACGATTTCTAAGATATTGTCAAGGATGTTATAATTCAGTCTATAGATCTGCATGAATTGGCATCACATAAAAATAAGGAAGTGAAGGCCCAAATTACTTCAGGAAAGGGTCCAAACCCTGCCTCAAGAAAAAATGACGAACTCTGCCTCAGGAAGGTCAAACTGCATATACGATTGAAGATGTTTTCATGTACAATTGTTGCAAATGCTGGTGTGGAAGGTGCAATGCGTGTTGGGAAATTACTGACCAATATAATCTTGACCCTGGCTATGATGCTGACTAAGGTGAATACATTGATAAGGTGAAGGCAGGGATTATTGATCCCCTGAAAGTGATCAGAGCTATTTCGGTTGATGCTGCAAGTGTGTCTTCATTTTTAACCACAACAGAGTGCATCATTGTTTTGATTCTAAAGGATAAGAAGGAAGTCCCAGGTATGAGAGATGGTATGGGTGGCATGGACTACTAAAAAGCATATCTAGACCGGTGTGCCTTATGCATGGTGTCCTGTTCCGAAAGTAGGGTTAAAGTTCAGGCTGTCTGGTGTCCTAGTTTTGAAGGTTAAACTTCGGGTCAATTAGTTTGACCCCTGTTATTGTCTCGAGCATTACATTTCCCATTACTGGGAGCAATTGCTTGTGTATTCAATCTAACTTAAAGGAAAATTTGTTGATTGAAGTGCCCTGCAGTCCTACCGCCTATCTTTTATGCAGGGAAAAAGCGTAATCCTTATCAAGGAGAGACTGGAGAAATGTTTTCCATTTTCACCTACCAGAGATGATAATTTATTCAAAGAGCTCATTTTTGAGAAGAAGAAAAAAAAATACCTGTTTTAGGCAAAAACCATGGAAGATCGAGCCTTGCAAATCCATGGAAGATCGGGCATCGCAGAAGGAATGGTTGTAACTGCATAGCTTGTACACATGTCTTATGGTCTGAAAGTGTTATTGCCAGAAGCACCTCACCTGTTAATGCTCCACGATACTCCCTGAGGATAGTGGAGTTAATCATCTATTTGCAAATGTGAACAGTTTATCTGTTTGCTGAAAAGTGTTATAAAATCCTTCAACACCAAATTGTTCAAGAGCGCTTGAAATTTGAAAATTTCCCACCAAATTGTTTGAAAAGTGCTCGATTGATTTTGATTTATGTAATAATTAAATAATTTTAATGTGTTAATTAGGATCTATTGATTTAATATTTATTAATTATTTTATTTGGTTTAATTTAATGTGTTAATCAAAATTTATTGATTCAATATATATTAGTTATATATATTTAAAAAAAATTATCTTTATAATATAAATATATTTTTAGTAAAATATATAAAATTAAAAAATTGAGATGTATTTTCAAAATTGTTAGATTTTTGGAGGGAATGAACGCAGTAGCCAAACTTTAAATGTTTTTATGGGAGTCTCTTGGAGGGAATCATTTATGCTAATATTTATCATTGGATTCAACATAAGTTGGAAGATGAATCAAGCGGTTTGAGAATAGAAACGCACCAATCTAGACCTGTTTTAAACCCTTAAACATTCACCATAATTGAGGCAATGTTGAGGTGTAAGTTGGAACAACCATTATAAGTAGAATCTAATGAGCTTATCATGACCTCATTATAAATATATATGGATTTATTAAATGAGAGCTACCATCTTGGCACATGTTTCTATTTTGAAGAGTTTGTTAGATTGGTTGAAGGAATGTCCCACCTGGAGAGTATGTGGAAAGCACAATTGGTACATTGCATTCTGAGGTCAACAAATCTATTTGGAGAACACTCCCTTATTCTCAACCTCCTAATTATTTGAAAGTGGCCTTGGAGAGCATATGAGATTGTTGATATAGGTTATATGATGAGGGTTTGAAATTATGAATGATAAATAGTTTGAAAAAATCAATGCAAAATCTCTCCATTACCTAATGAAAAATTTGAATATCAACTTAGAAAAATATATGTTTAAACATATTGCAAGTAGTTTGTACATGTAGTTTTGCTGCCATTTCTAACCATTATAGAATTACAGTGCCAGAGAGAGGGTCTCAACGGATGCGTAGGTGGAAAATACTTATCTATTACATAAACAACATAATCATGGGCTTTGGTATGTCCAAATATGTCTCAACCCTTGTTGGAAATATTGGGGGGGGTGAATTGATACTTCTTACAATTGTTATATTATGTTAGTTAAAAGGTTAATCTAGAACATAAGAAGTAGAACAAAAATAATATTTTATTAAATATAGCGAGGACTTTGATTCTGATTTATAAATATGGGTTCCAACTTGTAATATAAGTTCTTTAATTCTTCAAGGCTCTAACCTTGAATGAGGAAAAAAATCCTCTTAGGCCAATCCAGGCACCAACCTGGTCAATATGAGGACATCAATCCTCTTAGGTTGAAGCCTTTAACTATACTTCAAAAAAAAAAAAAAATTATCAAAATACTTCAAAATCATTCCTTCAAGATGTCTACCATATAAACCTCTTGTAAAAGCAAGGAAGATTTTACACTCAAGATGCTCATGTCTATTGAACATAGGCTATTTAACGATGATATATGGTTTATGTAATTTGACAAAGACTTTATACAAATAGTGAGATCCCCCAACCCATGTTTGGACAATGACATCCAACCATCATCAAATAATGTGTTCACTACCTCAATTGTCATCTTCTATGCAAAGAATGTAGATGACTCGTGTAAGGTACAAAGTGTTTCAAGGACACTTGAAGCTTCTAAGTCATCTGATCAACCATGATGACTAATGCTCCTCTCCCTTCACTAGGTTGGATCAAATACCCACTAGATAAGAGTTCGCCATACACATGTTTGAGATTGTGATACCATATCCATACAATCAACACATAGACATACATATGTTTATTATTTATTGATCTACGCACATGTTTACACTATTCATACTCTATTGAATTTTTACTATGCAGTTACGTCCTTGCATTATGAGAGCCTTGAAGCTTTTGCTTAGCACATTGTGTGATCCTGAATTCTTGTAGGAAAGGGATTATAGTCAACTTCAGGGGATAGTGAATTCCTTGGTGGCAGTGTTTTAAGAAGGCTTGAAAATTTCTCAATAAGACTCATGAGACATGCAACATATTAAGGTTACCTCCAATTCAACAATGACCCTTTCTTTGGCATCAATGGCAAACCTCTCAAAACTCCACACATTCAAGCGTCTCCTTGAATATCATAATATAGAGCCTCTTTTTCTCCCTTGTGTCATGCACAGAAGAGTGCTCCTGATCTTCAACTTCAATTGAGTTTGCTATACACTATCAGACAAGCTCCTCCAACCTCATAGTAGGGCCCTCCCTCCCCAAGCAACAACCTCCTTTTTCTAGTTCCTTGCCCATCTCTTATTGTGTTTTTGTGCTTTAGTGTCCTTCCATGAATAACTTCTGCCACCTTGGATCTTAGGGACAACCTAATTTTTCTCCCAAGACTCTCCTTTTCTCTTTCCTCCTTGATGTTCTCCTTCGTCCCTTCCCTCCCCTCTATTCCCCCTTCTCTCCCTATTACTTTTGCTTCCCTGCTACCCTCCTCCTCTTTAGCCTCCCCCCTTGCTATAGTTTATGATGCTTTGCTCGCCTTTTTGTTTCCCCTTTCTTTAACTTGTCGAACATCCCTTTTTTAGACTCTGGTAGATGATTGGGGCCTCATAGCAATGATCATCTAAATGTCCCCAAGGGAGGGGGGAAATCCTTTTTTCAATGGAACATAAATATGCAAATTTTCAAATTTTCTCCATGAAAATATATAGATATATATAGATATATATATCATTTTGCACCTTAGAGCTTCAAACGTTGAATCTCTTTCAAAATGAAAGTCGTATCCTTGAATTGCAAGTCCTTAGCCAACCCTAAAAAAAACTTGGCTATAAACAGATTAATCAAGTTCACTACCCTCATATTGTGATTATATAAGAATCAATGGCGGAGGGGGAAAAGGGGATCCAATTACTATAGAATGCTCTCCCTCATTGGGGAAAAATCAGAAACTCTTCACACGGTTTAATTCAGATTGCATAGTGATTTAGTGATTTGTGAAAATTTGACCAAATTCATAAATTTGGAGGCAATAATTCAAATTAGTAAATTTGGAGGAAATAATTTAGAATCATTATACTTTCTATTTTGCATAAATAGATTTTATTTTTCTTTTACTCAAATTGTGGAGATATTGTGGTCACACAAGGAAGGTGCAAGAGAATGTAAAATTTTAAAATTTGAATTTTGGAAAAATTATGTGTATTTTTTATTTATTTTTTTATGTTTTTGACTTTTTTTTTCTAAGTAAGAGTAATATATTGATAAAAGAAAAAGGTATTTACAAAAGTGTCCTGGCCGGAAAGGGACTCAGCCTAACTCAACATGTTGCCATTAACAAAATCTGAGACTACCCCAACAGAGGGGAAACTAGTCTAATAGAGAGAGAGAGATACAAAGAAACACCGAATTTATCCACAGTTTTCTGAAGAGAACCAAGAAAACAACATTGCAAATCCAAGAACCCCACCCAAAAACCAACAAACCACCTAGAAAACCAGCAGTGCATCCACACTGGACCGCCAACTTGGACAAAAACAAGACATAAAATATCAAGAATTATGTGAAGTGCCACCTGGTAGATGTGACACGTGCAACGACATCTTCCGTGGCAAGTTCCTCCACAATCGGGAAAGCCCAGTCATCTGGGTTGTCTGACTTAGCATGGCCCACCGCCTTCTATGCGCCTTCCCTGCTGTCGGCTTCCCGCTGCAGGCCCGATGTGTTCGTCATGTGGCTTTCCACAAACTGTGTGTCACTCTGCAAGCCCAAGTCCTCATGCGAGCTACCAACAACGACCTTTCCATGCCATCTGTTCTGACCACCATTACCACCTTAAGCTTCTTCGATGTCTCTGTTTCGACTCGGACCAACTCTGTGCATCTCCTCCATGGAAATTGTCATTGGGATGTTCTGCTAAGCTTCCTCAATAATGGAGATGGAAACAGTGGTGACAATCACTGGGCAATTCAAAGAGCTGCGGAACCGGAACTATGTGGTATGGGGGACCTGGTGCAGGGGCAAAGGGAAGGGAGCAGTGCGCACAGTCGCCTCATCACTATCAGAGTAGTGGAGGCCTACTCTACTCCGGCCGCTTCTCGTGTTTGGATAGTGAGGATTTTCCGCTGAGGCAGTCAGAGAATCTGAAATACTTCTATGCCGAGCCTGAGATCGAGAGCTACCACCTCGCGTGCCACCGTGTCTGCTATGCATACGGTGGTGAACCATGGTGGAAAGAGGAGCAGAGAATGAGTCAGGGTAAGCAAAAGGGGAGTAGACAAGGGAATTTTGCACTTGGGAATTTGAATGTTTGAGAACAGGTGTTGAATTGCAGAGAATTGTTTGGGAATGGTGGTAACCATTTCCTGAATCAAGGCAACAGACAATCAAGCAGCGTCGCCCTGTGCTAGTTCTCTCAGTTGGCTTTGCCACCTACAGAGGACAAGTGCAATGGAATAGGGAAAGAATGCTAGGATTGTGAGCGAGTGCCATGGTTAAACAGGGTATGGCTTTGCCTCAACTGTAGTGGGCATTTAATGCCGCCTACAAGGTGCCCTGAGGAGTATTAACTCTGGTCTTGGGAAGATTGCTGAGGGCCAAGTGGCTAGCCTGTCTACCGTTGTCCTGTCTCCTCACCATTAACGCATTAATGGTCACCCGCATCCAAGGTGATTTTTTTGACTATTAAAGAGTGCTTTATTATTTATTTATTTATTTTCAACCTCATTGTCATTTAAGCAAGGATATTTTTTTAGGAAATATAAAAAGGAAATGGGTTTGAAAGGTTGTACTCTTTGAGGATCGAATAGTTCTAATGGTCATTCATTTAGAAATGAAAACAAATTTATCACATAAAAAGACAGTTATTAAAACCCAACCCATTATTCGTTACCTCACCTAATTTTACATCTAATTATTTTAAACTATAATTTGCTCAGCACACTGTGTGATCCTGAATTCTTTTAGGCAAGGGATTATAGTCAACTTCAGGGGATAGTGAATTCCTTGGTGGCAGTGTTTTAAGAAGGCTTGAACATTTCTCAAGAAGACTCATGAGACATGCAACATATTAAGGGTTACTTCTAATTCATCAATGGCCCTTTCTTTAGCATCAAGGACAAACCTCTCAACACTCCACACATTCAAGAGACTCCTCGAATATCATAATCTCGAGCTTCTTTTTCTCCCTTGTGTCATTCACGGAAGAGTGCTCTTGATCTTCAACTTCAAAAAATTTTGCTATACACTATCACACAATCTCCTCCAACCTCAAAGTAAGGCCCTTCCTCCCCAAGCAACAACCTCCTTTTTTCTAGTTCCTTGTATATCTCTTATTGTGTTTTTGTGCTTTAGTGTCCTTCCATGAATCAATTTTGCCCCCTTGGATCTTAGGGACAACCTAATTTTTCTCCCAGGACTCTCCTTTGCTATTTCCTCCTTGATGTTCTCCTTCATCCCTTCCCTCCCCTATATTCCCCCTTCTCCCCCTTTTGTTTCCTTCCTACCCTCCTCCTCCTTAGCCTCCCCCCTTGTTACAGTCTATGATATTATTCTTTCCTTTTTTTTCCCCCTTTTTTGACTCATCAAACATTCCTTTTTTAGAATTTGGTAGAGGGTTGGGGCCTCATAGTGATTATCATCTAAATGTCCCCAAGAGAAGGGGAAAATCCTTTTTGTCAATGGAACATAAATATGCAAACTTTGAAATTTTCCCCAAATATATATATATATTATATTATATATATATATATATCATTTTTCCCTTAGAGCTTCAAGTGTTGAATCTCTTTCAAACTGAAAATCTTATCCTTGAATTGCAAGGCGTTAGCCAACCCTATAAAAAACTTAGCTATAAACAGTTTAATCAAGTTCACTACCCTCATATTCTCATTATACAAGAATCAATGGCGGATTCAGGGGACCCAATTACTATAGAATTCTCTCCCTCATTGGGAGTTTTTATCTAATGATGTTATTGGCCATTCAGGGGGCCTTGTCACAGGATGAAATGTTGGTTTCATTAGCCTAAAAAATGATTAGTCTATTCACTCAGGAATCTTTGTGGATATTTAATCTGAGGTCCTCGACATGTCTTTCTGTTGATTAAACCTTTAGAAGCTTTACTTGAATAGATAATATTTCTAGATCTCTTTTGTAAAGCTTCCCTCCATTCACTTGGTTCACACTACTATTGAGGGAGATTAAAATTTCTCTTTGGGGGGTTTTGAAGTTTGGGATCCATAAGCTTAACAAGACCCTCCTTTGAAGTTCTTTATAGACCTTTTTGACAACATTCTCCTCTACGATATCGTCCCTACAAATCTTATTGCAACCTAGCCTAATTATAGATGAATAAATTCTCACATTGCAAAGAAACTATATCGTTTCCTTTATTTGAGGATCTCTTGGACACAAATCTCTAAAATTTTCAATTCATGTAGAATTTAATATCTCTAAACATGTGCAATAGAAAATGGTAGAGCTCTTATATGGCCCCTCTGACTTGAATATTAAATTCCAATGACTAAAGATACTTCTCAACATATTAACGACTTAATCTTGCATGGTTAATATCCACTATTAGAGTTGCAAGTGCAAGTTCTTCACCAGCCCCCCAATTGACACCTTCATCCATTTCAATTATATGTGCATGTAGTCCAAAGATCCTCTTTGCAATTTTAGGAGAAATAAATATGTATAGGAGAGAAGTTACAATATAAAATTAAACAATACCAAAGTTCAAATAAAACACCACTACTTAGACTATCCAAAATGAGAATTTCTAAAGAAGAATCTGCAATCTCATCTTATTTTTTATATCATTGGTAAATGAACATGGGTTGATTATTCAATATCTCTTGTAATTGAAAAAAACTAATGTATGAGATGAATAATTATAGGTAATAATTCCCATAAATGGTCATGATTACTATGTCACATATTGATATCTTCTATTTCATAAATAGTTTCATCATATCTAATAGATAAACTAACCATGACTTTAGGTAGCACTTTTGATGGATTTTACTCATTGTTAACTAGATTTTTATTTCTTTGTGAATGAAGCTGAAAAGTGGAAATAAAAAATATTTAATAAATGAAAGTAAAGATTATTTGAAGGGTTTTACCAAGCCTATGGCTTGAGGTTTTATATGAGAAAACTATATATTTCTAGAAGAATAAATGTTGCAAGATAACAAGTGTAGCAATAGGCATCAACATATAACATGAAAATTTTTGAACACTTTTTCATGCTAGATATTCCAAAATCTATAGTAGCAGTCAATATGAATTAGTCACTAAGGAAAATATTAAACATTTTCCATACAACATATCTAGGAAAAATATTTTCTTTTTAGGGGTTGTATTGAAGTGGCTTGGTAACTTATACATGGACCATGAACATTATGTTACACCTCTTTTGGGCCCTCATGAACTAGTTTTCATCCTTGAAGAATGTTTAAGGCCCTAAAAATCGTTCCTTAAATGGTCTTCATGAGCATCACTGAGCTAACTGTTCACCTTAGAAGCACTTGGTGGTGGTTTTGTACATTTTCATAGTCTATATTATTACTGAGCCTTAAAAACCACTTGTAAACCCTAGGATGGAAATGGTCTTTCTCCTTAGATAATGTGCATTGTCCAATGCCCAAAAAAAACATCCAACTAAAAAAATTATTCCGCTTAAATAATAAAATTTGTAAAATATTCCAAACTCTTTGAAAATGCATTTGATTAAAAGACAAATCTATGGTCATCGATGACATGATTGGAGAGTAAACATCCTATCCTTCCCTTAGATTCAAAGCGTCTTGGTAGTTTGTTGTCATTGCATGTATCCCTCGACCTCGCTAGCCCACATCTGAACAATATTGGTTTTCAATCGCATAAGCATTTCCTAGAAATGATCCCTGAGCCACTAGATCTCTTCGTGCATGGCTTCCAACAATTAATTTGTGTTTCTTCACCATCAAAACGACTTCAAAAAGGTAATTTTCTGCAAAAGGGTGTTAAAATTGCAAAGCGCCATTATTTTTCCTGTCGTCGTCATGAATCATATAAGATTTCTCCTGATGCACTTATTTTGAGTTCTTGATTGAAAATTTGGCTATATTTCGGATTTCTGGAAATATTTCATTAAATAATCCATTGTATTCTCTGAACTAAATCTGTCGAAAAAGGCCATGCTAAAAAACAATGTTTTAAGTGGAAGAATCAGAGATAAAAAATATCATTAAGATATATTCAAGGGTTCTTTCCAGTTCAGTTATTATGAGATTTCAATGGAAATGTTTGGCTCTATTTTGGCTTACAGGCAAGATTTCATAAATTAAGGCTCTCTATAAACAGACTAGAGGATGCTGTGCTCAATTTTGTTTTAAAAAAATAGCGGAGTTTGGGAAGAAGTGCATTGAGTTAAGGATCATGATTTTGTAATTTGATTGAATGATTTATGTCTCAGTTCTCCACATTTCTAAGTTATTTGAGAATGGACATTGATTATTCTAGTATTTGATGGTGTTATGTTCAAATTACATAGAAGAAGATAGAAAGCTAGGGCTTTTAGAGGCTAAGCATACACAATGGCACAAACTTTACAGGTTTTTGTGAGATTTTTATGACTGACAAATAGGATAGAACATTAGGACTTTCACTAAGCTAAGAAATCTAATGCCACATTCTTTATAGATTTACTTCAACTTTTTGAGACTAAAAATTTATAATGTTTAGCTGGTTTGTAGATATCTTTTGGTGGTTTTTGTTTGTATGGAACCAAGAATTTGGGACCTCAACATGAAATACTATGCTCTGGCAGATTTTCCCTTTCAACGCATCTTTGCACAATGGAATACAATCTCTAATTCTTTTTAGTGTCTGGAGAAGCCAAAACCAATGGATCAGGAAGCAGGGGCTATCGGAACGGTCAGTAATGGAGGGAAACACTATCCTTCACAAGATAGGAACGTAGAGGAATAGGCTGTCCAAGCACGTCGTTAGAGATTTCAAACATAAGCTCTCTTTGTTTTCTTTAGCGTCGGCTGAAGTTTAGAACTTTTGCCACTTTCCAAGATCACCTGTGTCTGTTATATAAGGAGGTCTTGTAACCTGCTTTGAACTTCCAGTTTCTCTCTTTGAGAGTTTGTATGGAAAACCAGTGCTGGATCAAAGGTTTACTCATATGAAGGATGCAGAAAATGAGACTCCTTTAGCGAGTCCAAGAAAAATGCATGGCAAAGAATTGATGCAAAATGATACCTGCAACAGAGCCAACAAAGTTTCAAAATTAGAGCTAACCGCACCAATTAAAAATTGCAAACAATCTAGAATCATATCTCCAGGAAAACATTGTTCGAAGCACCCCGAAAATTCAATTATGTTGCCACTGTGCTACCTTTCTATAAACTGAAATTATTTATTTTATTGCTGTAATATCAATGATACAGTCTTGGTTCGAACATTTGAAAGATAGACTTGATTTTTCATCTAGTTGATTATGAGAGTCTGTACTCAAGATCATGAGAAAAAAAATCCAATAATTTTTAGCTAGTAAAGCATAAGTTCCTGAAAGTTAAATAGTAACTATCTCTATCTTATTTCCGACTGTGCAGACAGGCATATCACTGATTTTAGCAAGCCTTAGTATTTTCCTCTCTACCTTCGTAAGGAAGCAAATTTCTGAACTCTTCCCTGACACACATTAAAGTCATATGCAGTTTCTACAATGGTATTGACAAATTGTAAAAATTATTGTATAAGAACCTTCTTACAGTCCTTGCTTCTCAATTCCAAGCAGATGTCCAACCATATAAAATACATAGTTCCTTCTTCCTTAGTCTTTTAGCTATTGCAGTATGATTGATGGAGCAAAGATGTAACTATGTCCTTAACATTAGCACTAAGAGGATACACACTAAAGCCTGCCATAGTCATTTTAGCACCCCATTTTCGTGTGGCTTCATACCTCTCAATACTTTCTTCCCCCTCACAAGAAATTACGTTCACTATGTCTCGGGCAAGGCATTATTTTTCAATATTCATACGATCTATGATATTCCGTTTAAGTGTAGCATCTAGAGACTCAAACACTGATGAGTAACAGTTTAATGCTTCCATGAACCAGAACAAGAAAGGTGTAGTATTAGTGTTAATCTGTTGTTCTACTACTATGACCAAGAAAGGTGACTTCAACCTTATTGTAATTGTTCTTCGCAGCAAATGATCCATTTGATGAAGGCTTAGGGATTTTCCCCTTCACATAATCCAACACTTCTTGTTCTTCCAATGTCAAATCAAGAGACATCTTCCATCCATGATAGTCAGAGTTTTCACGGAGCTTGTCTTCAACCGAGAAGTGGGATGAGGAACCCATTAAGCCTTTGGTCCTTGTCCAACTGTCCTTGGTGATTGCTCTTTCACTCTTGCTTGGGCTTTATATTCACCTCAACTCTGGTATCATGTTAATTTTTGGTATGTTCTATGGTTAAGAGTAATTTACTACAATTTCTTTACTAACCCAATATCAATACCGAGTTTAGCAATCATATCATCATGATAGTGAATTGCAGATAGAACATAAACATAAACAGTAGAAGACAAGCTAAGACAAGAGGACACAAGATGTGGCACCAACTAGGGACAAACCCTAATGTGGGGAAACTCTTGATAAATTCCTATTGTATTCTTCAAAAGTTCAGCAGAGAGAGATAGTACAAATTTATAAATTTGATATTTTATGATAGCAGCAGAAAAGCCCTAACCGGAAAAGTCAACGTTGGTTAAAAAATGCAGAATTCTTCCTCTAAGCAACTCAGTCAAAACCAGTCAACTTCGGCGTCCAACAACAAACATAAACATTCCAAAACAGTGTGAAAAACTCAGTCAAAGTCTGGTCAACTGAAGTCAAACTGCAGCCAGCAACTAGGGAAGTCAACACAGGTCAAACCAGAGGTCAGATCACCTCAGTTTTCGTGCCCAAATCTATGGCCTGCCAAGGAGGAGATGCCTCACCAAAGGAGCAGTCAAAGGGAGGTCAACGTTGTTTAACGCAGCCCAAAAAATAACCTTTTGAAATTCGGTGAACGCAGTAAAAAAAAAGTGTCCTTCCTTTGCACGTGTGAGAGATCATTGCCTATATTAGCGTACCCAGTCAAGTGAGGAGAGAGATATGTGATGAGATGAGATGATGAAATAATTCCTTGAGGTCTCCTACTTTTATATGCAATGTTAAGGATGGAATGGGGGTAAAAATGCTTGCTTTGTTTGCTGGCCGACCTTGACAACTTGTCAATAATACAAATAATTTCATATCTTCATTTTTACATGTCGAAATCGAATGATCTTTAGATCAAGCCTACACCTCTCGGAGAGAGGAATCCAAGAAAAACACCAGCTGTCATAACTAAGGTGATCCATATGGAGTTTGACCCTAGTTGCCAATTTTAACACTCACCAATGATTTCTAACGCCATCTGAAAAATCATCTCATTCTAGAGGAGAAACCTATGATCACGATTGTAGTGACCTACATCAACATGATTTATTATAGTTAAAAACATAGACATTGTGTCTATTAAGAAAAAAGATGCATTTAAAACAAGGAAACATACAAGTATCACAATCTAAAAATGGGAAAGTGATATAGCAAGATACATTTAAGACGACAATGGAATTAGAGGGATCATAAATAGTTTGGGTGTTGTCATCTTCCTCTAGATGATCTAGTGAATATTATATTAACTTATCAATGGTTTCTAATGCCATCTGAAAAACTTTTCTCCTTCTAGAGGAGAAACCTATGTTGACGATGGTAGTGACCTACACCGACATGATTTATTATAGTTAAAAACATAGATATTGTGTCTATTAAGAAAAAATATGCATTTAACATAAGGAAACATATAAGTATCACAATATAAAAATGTGAAAGTATGTGAAAAAGTAAAAAAAGATATGTTTAAGTAGAAATATACTAAATCTCAATGTGATAAGCAAAATTGACAAGAGAAAAGGAGGAAATGTGGTCAGGTATTTGCATGGCTAAGGGGTTCTATTAGAGTTTTTCCTACAACCTGATTGAAAATTCAATTGTACTTAACCAGATGTTATACAACTATTTATGAATTTTTACAAAAATCCATCGCCTTATGTTTCAGTGTCGTACTTGATCTCAAAGTTTTTTTAGATCATTTTATCTTACTAGTAATTTGTTTTGGGTAACAATGTTTGTTTTTGTTTCACAGGAATGAGGATCTTTGCATCCCATTTGAAAGGTTTGAACCAGTAAAAAATGTTTATCTTCCCAAAAATTATTATATGGGGTATGGCCATCTTGTTAATTTTAGATATTGTTAATTATGCTTGTTTATAACTTTTGAGGTTTAGCTTTATGAAATATTGACACAATGTTCATATTATGCATTAATTTGAAATATATATGAACATCTAATGGTATTCGGTATCACTTTTGATTTTATGTGAAACCATGTTTCTTCATAATTATATATATTTTTTAGTCTATTATCATGGTTTTACTTGTCTTTGTAATAAAAATCATATGTGGTTGATAAAGTAATAATGCTATTGAGTGTTACTTTATGTAAAGGGGCCATCACTAGGAGATATTTCTTAGCAAGGTGTAATAACCCTGGTTGCATTTCCCTGCTTATTTTAAGCATTAAAAATTTAAGTAAATTAAATGGGCCGACTTGGGGTACACGGATTCTAGAGATGAGGTGGAAGGGGAAAACTGCTTGGAATGTGGACTTGTGTGGCATATTCTGGTAGGTAGACACAAAATAAACTAAGAATGACAAAAAAACTAACAAGAAAATAATCAGAGAGACAAGGGGAAACTCGCATGATTTCACAATCTAAAGAGAGCTTAGCCAGGCAGGCAAAAATGAGGGAGGAAACAAAATGTGGAAGGCAGGTAAATGCTTCCATGTTTATCATCTCAGGGCTATCTAGGAGATGAGGGTCTATGTTAAAATTGGTAACTAGGGCCACACCCCATGTGGTTCACCTTATTTATGGTCGCTGATATTTTTCTTGGATTCCTCTCTCCTAGAGGTTTAGGATTTGATCTAAAGATCATCCGATTATGTTAAAATTGGAAACTAGGCCAAAATCCATATGGGTCATCTTATTAATGACACATGATATTTTTATTGGATTCCTCTCGTCAAGAGGTGTAGGATTGATCTAAAGATCATCCAATTCTAACATTTATTCATGGAGATATGAATTTATTTGTGTTATGGGACAATTCGTCAAGGTCGAACAACAACCAGATTGCCCCCACTCGTGCTCAACATTTTAGTATAAAAAGAGGTGGCTTTCTAGTCATTTGGACACACACTCTTCATGTGATCTCTTCCTCTCCACTTGTCTTTGGGTTTTGGTGGGAGGAGAGGTCGAAGAGACTACGCAGCCATAAGAAGAAGATGCCCTAGCTCTACACTATCATGGCGAAGACATGCCCTAGATCCAGATGCAGCCAAGGGAGAGAAGGCTCTACGTTGTCCTAATATGGTAGAAGCATAACATGGAGGACAACTCTTATGGTGGATCTACACAAGGTTCTACATTGTCCTAAATGGGACCTTTCTACACAACAATAAGAAGCTTAAGTACGCTACCATAAATGATGTCATACCCTAATCACAGAGATACTAAGATGCTGCCTAAATTCCCTTTGGAGATGACCCTAAGGCCTAATGCAATCGTGAAGGAGGACAACCCTAACGCAATTAAAGAGAAGTCTACATGCTAGTCTAAAAGAGACCTCACAACAGTTTTGTGTATGCCCTAGTCACAGTTCGAATGCACTCTAAATGTTGGTCGTATTCTATAGCAAAAGAAGGGCTCCATGTTGCCCTAACCAAGGAGATATAATCCGTCACAAGAAGAGGATTCCTATAAGCTGGAAAGAGGAGAGCCATATGATGCCTAATCTGAATGTTGTTTTGGACAGGGACAGTGTCCGGCTTCAAGCATATGACATGAAGTAGAGTGTTGAAAGATGTGTGTTTAGCAACATTGGACAACATATGATTAGGACTGCGTTGACATAAATGCAAGTGCACAAATTGTTGTATGTTGCAGACTTTTATTTAGATGGATAGAGAAAGGGGTAAAGGCAAAAAAAAATGAAAGTAATCACTACATTGAAAACCAGTTGAAGGGATCTGCAATTATAGCCTAGCTGCTCTTCTATGCTGCAAGCCATAGCAATAAGGTTGGTGAGTGTAAATGGTGCAACATAGTGCACAGTGATGGGTACAACAGTGATGGAGTGGTGCAACACAGTGCATATTGATGGAATGGTGCAACATAGTGCACACTAATGGGTACAACAGTGATGGAGTGGTGCAACATAGTGCACATTGATGGGTACAACAATGATGGAGTGGTGTAGCATAGTGCACAGGGATGGAATGGCGCATCATACTACATAGTGATGGGTATAATAGTGATGGAGTGGTGCATCATAGTGCAGAGTGATGGATGGTGCAACATAGTGCACAGTGATGGGTACAACAATGATGGAGTGGTGCAACATAGTGCACAATGATGGGTACAAAAATGATGGAGTGGTGCAGCATAGTGCACAGTGATGGGTATGACCGTGATTCGGTGCAACTTAGTGATAAGAGCAACATAGTGATAAGAGCAACTTAGTGAATGGGTGCAGCACAATGACGGGTGCATCATGATGATGAGGTGCATCAGAATGAGGTGCAACATGGTGATGGAGTGACCTTGGAGGATCAGTTGAAGCAGTATTCCTTCACCTGAGTCCAGATCAACTACCTCATGTGACATCTTCTTTGAGAAGATCTTCGCTCTTATTTTGATAAGTCAAAATGTTGACTTATGATGTATATGTACTATCTCTCTCTCTCTCTGGTGAACTATTGAAGAACATATAAGAAGAATTGATCAAGGGTTTCCCGACATTGGGGTTTGTCCCTGGCTAGCGCCACATCTTGTGTCCTTTTGTCTTGGCTTGTCTTTTGCGATTTATGTTTATGTTCTATTTGCATTTTACTATCATGATACATGTGATTACTAATCTATAATTGATATTGAACTAATATGGAAAATTGAAGTAAATTTTCTATCAGCATAGAACATACCTAAAATTAACAGATTTCGACATGTATTTATAGAGATATGAATTTATTTGTATTATTGACAATTTTTTAAGGTCGGCTAGCAAGAAAAATACCCCCAGCTCAACCTCAACGTTGCATTTAAATAGAGGATACCTCAATTCATTTCAGGAACACATGATCTCATGATCTCTCTACATTTGTTTGGGTTTATCTTCTATCAAGGAGGACGTAGTGGAAATAGTCATCTAAGATAGTCCTAACCTTAGTCATGAAGGAGATCTAGTCGTAGTTGTAGAGAAGCCCTAACCGTAGATCTAAGGAGCCTCAATGCACAGCTAGAGGAGAAGCCCTAAGCCACATCAAAAGGAGCCCTAGCCGCAACAAGAGAAGGAGCCCTAGCCACTACTAAAGGAGAGACCCGAGTTATAACAAAGGGAGCCCTAACGTAGTGAGAAGAAGTCTGAAATAAGCATGAGAATTTCGGTTTACAACTTACAATGCAGTGATAGAGGTTGTTCCTAGGAATGGGTTAAGGATTTCTTGAAAGGCGGGGGAGTCGTAACAATAAGGTGAGGTAGTACGTTGAAGAGATCTGTCCTATAATCTCATAACAGATCAATGTAGGGCTAGATACATATGCGGATTGGGTGCTAGAAAGTGTTCACAGCAAGGCGAGTTCTTGTAGGCTAGATATTACTCCATTGATGGTGTTTGTAAGTTGTTTGATGGAGGACCATAGGCCTAACTTGCTGCTTGGCTAGGTTGCAGGCCATAGCCAACAACAAAAGTTGTTCTAAGGGTTGAATTAAGGGTAATCAAACTAGACTTGGACAAATTGGCAGTGGTGGAGTCTCACCTTGGTACACCACTGATGAGCCTCATCATTGGCTAACGATGTGGGCCTTAATACACCTCCAAGATTATTAAAATCAACTCTTCTCAAAATTTCTTACATGTTTTAATTATATTTTTCTTAATGAGATGAGTAAAAGTAAGATGCATGTCTAGTGGTCTAATGTGCATTGATTTCAGGTTTTTGAGAGAAAATCATGGCAATTTTGGCTAATTAAGGGCAGAAACTCGAATGAAACAAGGAGGAGAGATTATAGGAGATAGATACTCCTCATTAAATCTTCACTCATTCGAATATTCCTCAATCAAATCACACTAGCTCAAAGTTGCGAGAAGTCGAGTCATGAAGATCATGGGTAGCCGAGCCAGTGACAGTTAAGAGCCAGTTCATCTTAAGTTTGGGAGCCAAGTTGCCATATATTTAAGGAAGTTGTTGGAGACTTCAGTTGTATAAATAAGGAAGCCTAAAGCCTCATTAGGATTCAGATTTTTTATGTAAGAGCATTAAGCATTTTCGAGCTCAGACTTTGTGGAAAAACATTGTTATGTAATTCTTCTGATATGATAATGAGAATGAGAATTTCCTTGATCCAACACTGAGTTGAATTTGACGGCTGAAGCTCTTGGGTTAGGGCCCAACTCTAGCAAGAAAGGCTCCTCTTCTTCTACTTGTATGTTTAGGTTATTTAATAGATCAAGTTTTGAATTGGTTTTAGCATTGTTTCGTTGCAAGTAGTAGTGAATTTGATTAGTTTGCTTCCATTTGTGTATTGCTTTAGCAGTAGCTTCAGAGAGATAACGAAATACCAAAAAGAATGATAACATGTGGATTTGGTCTCACTCCTCCCTTTAGGGACCATGGTTTGAGGAAAAACTCCTATTCAGCCCCAAAAAGACAAAATTCTGATTTCTTATGGAATTTAGGGTTTTCTGCTACTTAGGCCAACATTTTTCAGTTTTCAAGAATAGGTTTCAATTTTCATTTTTGATATCTTCAGGTTTGTATTAGATATCATGGTGTTTCACAATATTCTGCAAGTATTTCCATGCATGAATTAGGCAACTAAATAATGAAATTATGTTTTCTTAAGTTGATTAGAAATCTTCCTTGTTTGATATGATTTATGGATAAATTCCAGTAATGTATGTATTGCAGGAGTTTCAATAGTGCAGGAAGATCTCATGCCAGCAACCCCAGCCTAACCTCATCCATCCATGATCACCAAAAGCCACCAAGTCCCTCAACCAATTCATCATTCCATAAGAACAACTTCCCAGGTTTGTTGAGCAAATCCAACCATCTTACAAACTTTGGGTTGAGCTTTGAGGAAGTCCTAGTCACTCCCTTGCCTTGTTTTTTCCATCGTTCACCTTCTCTAAGCCCTATACCACCTTCCAAGTCACCCCTAGTTCTCTTGGCTGGATCCTATAGGAATACAAGGGATCTTGTAGGAGCATTAGGACATCCTGTAGGAAGCATTAGGACATCCTGTAGGACGACCTGCAGTGGCTTGTTTTGAGGTCGATTTATGGAAAAAGCATCTAGGAAGATAGGAAAAGACCCCTAATTTCCTCCCAAGCCATCTGACCTTCCATAACCATCTCTAACCTACTTGCCACATCACCAAGAAGATTGAGCTTTGACATTTTCATAAAAAAGGACAAAAATGAAAAAAGAGTTATTGTATTCATTCATATGCACAACAGTAGAATGTTTGGTTATTTCAGCTTGCATGCCTAGGACAATTAGGATTACACATATTAGCTTAGAATTCTTCTGAAGCAAGATATCTTAGCAATTAGTTAGGTGAGTGGTGTGTTTAAACCATTGATTTCAGTCTTTCCTTATCGCAGTAGACAATATTTCAATTCTCCCAATTAGTGCAAATTTCCCTTTTCTTCATTAGTAATCAAACTCCTTCTGAATCAATAGACGGTTGGTTTGAGAAACCATAGTGGTCTATCGCTAGCTCAACACTGACAAAGAGTGGACCCATCGCATCTACTTGTGCATACAACACTGTCACCTCCAATTTTGTAAAATCCCCGGGCTGATAAAGTAAAGTTGGTAGCCCCAGGAGTTGCAACATTCTTGCTGGAATATTGGTGTTCATCAATCACAACCTAAGAAGGTGTGCATTATTGGCTGTGTGGAGAATGAGGGCTGAAGGTTGATGCCCTAACTCTTGAAGCAATGACAAAAAGTGCAACAAGAAGACAACAACGTTTTGGGAGATGTATTAGGTCAAGGTTTGACCATGTTTGGCTCAGTTTAATGAGCATCCTGTTGGTGCCATATGAATGATCTTCAGAGAAAAATTCTGTCCTGTTTGACCAGCATTGACTTCTCTGCTCAAGGCTTTACTATTGTTTTCACAAAATATTAGATTTCTATATTAGTGGTTCATCCTTCTCCTGTTGAGACACAATCATAGGGTGAGTGGTCCATCCTTCCCTAGTGATTTGTTGTGTACAGGGTGAGTGGTTCAGCCTTCCCCTATGATACCCCATGGCGACATGTAGGTAGGATGAGTGGTTCATCCTTCTCCTGCTGAGACATCCTACCCATGCAGTCCGGGACTAATGGGAAGTACCTCTCATCATGCCAATGAGTAGGGAAATGAGGATAGGGACCACAGTACTATCCGTGGACGCATCGTGTACTACCATATTCCCTATGATAGGATGACCTTATTTGTGGCAGCTGATATTTTTTCTTGGATTTGTCTCTCGGAGAGGTGTATGATTGATCTAACGATCATCTGATTCCAACATGTATTTATGGAGATATGAATTTATTTGTATTATTGACAATTTTTCAAGGTCAGCCAGCAAGAAAATTACCCCCAACTCAACCTCAAAATTGCATTTAAATAGAGGAGACCTCGAGTCATCTAAGGCACACATCATCTCATGATCTCTCTCCACCTGTTTGGGTTTGTCTTCTATCAAGGAGAACGTAGTGGAAAGAGTCATCTAGGAAAGCCCTAACCTTAGTCATGGAGGAGATCTAGCCGTAGCTAAAGAGAAGCCCTAGCCACAGATCTAAGGAGCCCTAATATGAAGCTAGAGGAGGAGCCCTAAGCTACAACAAAAGGAGCCCTAGCTGTAGCGAGAGAAGGAGCCCTAGCCGCAACAAAAGGAGAGACCCTAGTCGCAGCAAGAAGAAGCCTGAAAGAAGCATGAGAATTCCAGGTTACAGCGCAGTGATATAGGTTGTTCCTAGGCATGGTTTCAGGATTGTTTGCAAAGTAGGGTAGTTGCAGGAATAAGGCGAGGTAGTATGTTGAAGGGATCTTCCCTATAGGTTCAGAACAGATCAACGTAGGGCTACATACATATGCGTATTGGGTGCTAGAATGTGCTGACAGCAAGTCGAGTTCTTGTAGGCTAGATACTATTGCATTGATGGTGTTTGTAAGTTGTTTGATGGAGGACCATAGGCCTAACTTTCTGCTGGGCTAGGCCGCAGGCCATAGCCAGTAACAAATCTTGTTCTAAGGGTTGCATTAAGGGTAATCAAACCCTACATAGAGAACGTGGCAGTGTTGGAGTTTCACCTTGATACATCGCAACCTAAGAAGGCCTGCATTATTGATTGTGTGGAGAATGAGGGCTGAAGGTTGATTCCCTACCTCTTGAAGAGGTGATAGCAAGTGCATCACGAAGACAACAACGTTTTGGGAGATGTATTGGGTCAATGTTTGACAATGTTTGGCTCAATTTAATGAGAATCTTGTTGGTGCCATATGAATGATCTTCAGAGGAAGATTCTATCCTGTTTGACCAACATTGACTTCTCTGGTCAAGGCTTTACTGCGGTTGTCATAAAATATCAAATTTGTATATTAGTACTATCTCTCTCTGTGTTGAACTATTGAAGAATATAAGAAAAATGATCAAGGGTTTCCCCACATTGGGGTTTGTCCCTGGCTGGTGCCACATCTTGTGTCCTCTTGTATTGGCTTGTATTCTAGTGTTTCTGTTTATGTTCTATCTGCATTTTACTATCATGCTGATGTGATTTCTAAACTGGATATTGATATTGGGCTCACAAGAAAATTGAAGTAAATTGCTCTTAAGCATAGAACATACCAAACATCTAACATTCGACCCGCGGGGTTTACTCTCTGTCTGGTTCACTAGCCCCTTCCATGCTATTAGGTTTATTAGCATTCAGAACATGAATGCTCCTGACTTGTAGATTTCTCGAAAAGCCATCCAAATACCAAGCCACTCATAGGCACCAACATTGTGGAGAGTAGATCTAGCATACGTATCAGTCAATTCAGCAGGGAGAATTCTTTATGTAGCTTTTGGAAGTATATTTATTTTTGTAGTTTTCTGAAGTATACATATCTAATTATATCTCGTATACATATCAGTCAACTCAAGAATTCTCAAAGGTTTGAAGTGCAGAAAGAATTCTCCCTGCTATCAAAAGCATTGCTCCTATAAGCATACATGTACCAAAAGTTGAAACAGAGACAAATTTGGGTGTAATAGAGAAAATAAATGATGTGATAGTTGATGCGCAAACGTATTTTTATAGCCAACTACATTATGCCTGCCTAAAAATTTCTAGATTCCAAAGAAATCTTGTCTCCCAAGCCTGCAATTTTAAGATCCTCCTAATTTTTAATGTCTCCGATGTGGCCTTCGTACTTTTGTCTTTTTATTCCATGATTCTGTTTTGAAATTTTTGTTGCAATTTTGTAACTGGGAAATTTGGCAACATAACTGCCAATGAGACTGCCAACCCTGAAAATGTTGTCAAGCCCAAGTTTTGATGTAGAATAATGAAGGTCATAACAACTTGAAGAGGTAAAATCCAAATACCATGCATATGCCAACAAGAAGCTCCAACATTTTGAACATTTGTACTCTTGTAGTTGATAATTTGTCCATGTGTATGCTTTTGTCTTGACTGACTGGAGAGCAACAATCCCTTCTTGTATATAGTAGTCATTAATGTTGCTTTAGCCCGTGAAGCTAAATAGTTTTGTTTGTAATGACCTTTTCGCTGTGACAAGGATCCTAATACCTTTTCCACAAAAAATGCACAAACTAGCACATAGCCTTGACTTTCAAATTGTTTCTTTCCATCTAGAAAAAGTACAAAGGCACTTATAAAATATGGAACTACATATGATGCAGAAGTTTCCAGTGTTGGTAAGGATGCAGTAAAAAGTACTTCCTTCCAGAGAGATAGCCATAAGGCTTTTGCTAATGACTCACTATGACCTTATGCCGAGCTTTATCACTAGTGCACTCCTTTATGGATAGTAACTAAACTCTGCAAATAGACCTCATTTGTCAAAAGTGATCCTAAATGTGAATATTTTTTCTACTATGCCTGCGATTGTCAACTCTTTTTGTGCCTTTGTCTAAGAAAGGTTGAATTTTTATTTTGTATGAGCACAAAGACGACTCAGAACTCTGTCTTGTGTGTCAGTGTCTGATCTATCGAAAAAGATAAATATATATTTTAATCTCTTGAATAGACTGTAAAAAATTATTGGCATTGCATGATGTTGAAAATAGTTAGGTTGATTAGTGCAGAGCTCAAGAACATATTGAGTTTAATGGCACAACTGACACCATGAAAGAATCTTTGGAACAAGTCGTGGAGTAGATTGTGCATGAGCAAAGGGTTGCAACAATGTATATGAATTTGGAAAAGACCCCCATGTAATGGTGGGTAAGCACATCAAATCAAGTTTCACTCATGGCATGATATGATAGAGGTAGTTAATGATAAAGGCCTACCAGAAACTAGGGCTCCACTAGGTAATGACATTTTGGAATCCAGTTCTGTCAACCAGCCCCTACAATTCGGTGGTACTTCCAATCCAATGTGATACATGTATTAATGCGAAATCATTAGGAGATATAGGAGGTTCCTAATTAACTATGGGTTCATAATTTTATGCAAACCTTAGAGCCATTTCCAAAGAAGTGATATCTTGAGGTAAAAAATGTAGTGACAGACAACTAGCTAGGTTGAATTATGAGAAAGGTTCTACAACACTTTATATAACTCTACAAGGAGGAGGCACAGATTGCAAGTTTGATAGGGTTCATTTGGTGTTTACAATAAATGGACCATCCACAAAGTCTAATAATAGGATCCCCAAAGGAGTACCCATTAAAGGAACTTTTCCATCTGTGGTATAAAGAAATTGATTCCCTTTTGAAACTATTGATAATGTGGTAGGTGGTATTTCTCTAGAAATGAAAAGTATTGATCTCGTTGTTTTAGGAGTTGTTGATAGTGTATGGGAAGATGGTGAAAATAGTGGGGAATAAGATAGATATGCATTCTATTTGAAGGATCATTTTTCCGCAAGGAATGTGTTGTAGTGTAATTAAATCTGCATGTTGTTCCGAAGATTCCTCAATCAAATAGATCTGCAATCTATTTAAAGTTTATTTCCTTCCAAATTCAGTGAATATCTAGTGTTGGTCTGCGAAAGTGTGCTTGATTCCTAACTTGGACAGATCCTAGCTGGTGTAGAGTATCCAGTGTTGGGTTGTGAAAGTGTGCTTGATATCTAACTTGGACAGATCCTAGCTAGTGTAGAGTCCCCCTGAGGGTCCACTCAAGGTCACTACTATGTTATTGCTAATTCACTAGTTCTTTTTGAAGCAACACCAACAGTTCTAGTTCCAGAAGCATATCTAGTAGTATACCTAAGAGCATATATATATATGCATACCTTGCAGCAGAACAAACAGAGTAAGTATATGAACCTTGAACTAAGCTAGCATCATGATCAGCCTTTGTTAAGGAAATATCTCCACTTGTTGTGGGAGTCTCACCACACCAAACGCATCTTAGAGACCCTTGCCATGACCAAGTTAGCCCTGTAACTTCACTGCCTTCTAACGTGTTTGGAGGTTTTGTGTTACCACTAGATATTGGTTTCATTCATTGTTCACAGGTAGAAAACTTTCACTGCCATATTTTGTTGAGAAATATCAGGAGCCCTGAAGGAGGAGGGTAGGGTGAAATCCATGCCTCCATGTACTAGAATATGGAAAATAAATGCAACCTTGCAGCCATTTTCCTAGTCCGGGTTAAAATTGAAGTCAACCCACATTACTTTCACTGGCAAGTATTTGAATGCAGAGTTAATGCAACAAAAATTAATAGAAAATACAGTGGCAAGCCCATTCATCTTGACATGATAGTGTATCCAACCCTGCTTTGGATCACACTCAGACATATAGCTCTTGGGAGTGTAGAAGCTTTTATAAGGTCTCAAAAATGGATGTGAGATCGAATAAATTAAGTATTGTGATGTAATTGGAGGGTGGAGGGGGTCAGCCCTATCGAGACCTGGTTCTAGCCAAGCTAACCATCAGCAGGTTTCTCACAATGCTGTAGAATCTGGATTGGGGGTTATTGGACTGCAAAGAGGACCACTATGCAATCCAATATAAGGTTGGGAGGAGAGTTGCAGTCTCCGGCTCAGTCGCCCAAAGATACATGTCTATCACTCTAGCTGACCTTATGTTATAATTCCTGAAATTGTTACTGTGTCCAATGACTGCATGAGACACATCTTCTTAAGGTGCAAGGATGATCACGTCTTGAAGACACTTAGATTTCTAAAAACAATGTGTACAACTGTGTGATATAGCATATATGAATACATCTATGAGTGTTGTTGTATTGATGTGTATGCTGGTGACAATATATCTCCGAGTGTGTGCTTTGCTCTATCTTGTTGTTCTGAATTCTCAAAACTCTGCTTCATATTAACAAGAAGTATGACCTTTGTTCTTATGGTAGTGATAAATTGGTTTATATTAATCATGGCGAGCTTGATAACATATAACCCATACTAGATTGTTTTAACTTTTAAGGTAGTTGAGGTTACACAGACATACTTTTGTGACAAATTTTTTGGGTTACTACTATGAAATGATTGGTTATTTTCCTGTGAGGTCTAGAACTCATGATTATATGGAGAATCATGTTCTACAGATTAGTAACTACTTACAGGGCTTGTTAGGTCCCATATATGTATATATATAAGCTGGAGAATGTCAATAAACCTTAGCAGTTTCTTAGTATTGGTAAAGATGATGTAAGTTCCTGTCCAACTCCTGTTGACCTAGGCACCATATTGTGTTCGATGCTTTCTATTTATTTTGTATTGTTCCAAGACTTGACATGCTATTGGATGTCATATAAGCATATATTTTTTGAAATCACATACATTGTTCACCAATCTCTCTTAATAGACATTACATAGGAAGAATTGTATTTGATCAGTTTCACTGTCTAGTTTGCTTAAAAGTTGTCTAATTGGAATTCTTGAACTCCTGAAGTCAACATGGCGAATCTTGGGCATTAATCAAACTATCCATGATATGTGCTATACACAGGTACTGTTTTGGCAGTTTTATTTAGAGTCAATCTAAATCTATGTGTTTTATATGTGGTTATCCAAATTGCTGGGACAGGGAAACCCTTTTGTACATTGAGTGCCATTATATGTGCAATAACATGATGGACATTGATGCTTTAGTTTCTTGAAAACTGTTATCAGAGGATCACACCTATTTTCTGTGGTAGGGTGCCTCTTTACATTCCCAAAGCAAGCAACGTGCAACCCATCTCTTTTGGAAGTGGTGCCTCCCACTGTTTATGTAATCATTATTTATCTCACTTGTTCTTAAACGAATAATGCCATTTTATTGTTATTTCATAAATATATGTGTTATGTTGGGTTTATTATGTTTTTCTATCAATGCGTGCTCCATTTTTGATAATTTGTGGCAGGGGTTTCTTGTTTTGACACCTTCAAGCAATAAGTGAACTTTTTATAGGGACCACCTCCAGTTTTAGTTTTTGCTTACAATTTTGGATAGAATATACTGGTTACAATCTTTGGTTAAACTTTCTTCAGAGTTGGCATAAGAATAATTGAGGTGCAACCAACACAAATTAGTGTTTCTATCTAGTGCTAAAACTATTAGGGTATGCCAAGATAAAATTAAAGTGAACCTAGTCCATAGCATATTAGACCTCTGGGAAGATTATGGGTCCAATTTTCATTTCAGTTGATGCAAAATTCAGAGAGATTCAGCCAATGCAAATTCCCTCTGGCAGGAGAGACTAAGAGCAACATGGCTTAGCAAATTGAGCATACCTCCACTAGCAGATTCAAATAAGGGGATACTTGTTACGTTCAGGAAGGGGAAAGTTAGATTGTTATAGGTTGAAATTACAGAGAAGTCAGAGTAGAAATCTTAGATATAGAAAGTACATTGTTGTTATATATGTGAAAGGTCTACATAAGAATGCCATAACTTTTGATGGGAATATATATGTGTGAAAAGTATAGGAAAATTTGGATAATCGTTGTAAATGTGTGGGATTGGGAAGTTGGGTTTCGGGAAAGCCCTATTTTTGCTAAGATGTGCTTCATATGAACCTTGATATTTCTAGTTGCTTTAAGATCCACTCTCTAGATCGGTATGGTAGATATGTTTTAATGTCTTGTCTTATCTTGTCCTCAAATCATTTTTACTCGGTCAAACTACATAAAAAAACCGGGGTGGGGGGAGCGTTGTGTTACACAACAGGGGGACATGGGGGTCAAATGTGATTCACATGTTTACACCATTACCTTGTATATGCAAACAATTTTCCCTTGTGTAGGTGTAAGGTCCTTAGTAGACATTGTTATACTTATTGTAGCCCCAATCGCCGCTATCTCCTCATGCAATGGATCCTAAAATTGTAACATGCTTTTAAATATGATATTCACCATTAGTATGAACATTTTCACGAGGTTTTGTGGTTGTTTCTATGGACATATCATATATGTGAAGATGCAATTGAATGCAAAGAAGTTGAGAACATGCAGAAGATTTGCAAGGAACCCTTCTCCAAGAGTTGAAACAAATCACACATTTTCCACTTGCAAACCATCACCTTGTACCTTCAAAAATTTACTCTCCAAACCTGCAGTAACACCCTGCAGGACTATCATTTTTTTAGAAGTTGATTTATACAACTTGCAAACTGACCCCCAAAGTCACAATGTCTTGTACTGTAGCTTCCTTTTGTAATGAAAATCTTTGAACTTGATCTTAGAGATTTAAACCTCCCCCTTTGAAGTTTATGGTCACCATCAATTTCCAAGTATTAGTATTTATCTTGGGCTTAGTGTACCACTTGTTGGATCAACGATGCTATCATTTCTTCCTAACTTGGAATGATTCTATCTCTCCTCATATAACAGAATCTGGATTGGGTTTTTGCACTTACTTTCGATGCAACATTTCTTATTGATAGGCTTTGCATTTAACCAGGGTGATGTGAATAACTACCTAGGTTTAAATTGAATATGCACCCATGTGCAGTAGGATGTCATTTTTTCCCATGTAACAAAGTTTGAAAGTACCCAACCCTCCGATCCTGTAGGCAAGGGTAAGATATTTTGTTTATCTGTTTTTGACTAAGTGGAGTGTTCACTATAAATATTGATGTTTAAATTTTTTTTTTATATAGTTTGTTTTGAGAAAGTCTGAGTAATAATAGGAATAATTGTGAAAACTTACATTGTAACTTCGTTGGAACATCCAAAAATATTTCAAAATTTTGAAGTAAGAACATGAATAACTATGAAAACATATACACAAGGAATTATAAATTCGTTTGAATATCCAATGATAATAATTTATGTATCCAAAATTGAGTTGTTGTAAATTGATTTGTATACCTCATGCCTATAATTGATTATGTATGTATGCAAATTTATAAAGCATAGGTTCATTCATATATCAAATTTTCTGATGCACTTTGAGTTGTAGTAAACTATGGGAAACCTCCTCTGCTACTACCAAAAAACTGTGAAGCTTGATCATAGTACACTTTCCATGCATTATTGTGTGGTAAATGGATTGTTATTATATATGTCCTCTCCTAGGTGCTTGCTTGCCAAAACCCATGAATCATGATAGTGGATGGAGGAAACACTCTTTTTTTGCAAAGCATGTGGAATTCCAAAGGGATCAGTGGGTGGAGGTGTGTCTCTAAGATCTCCTAGATGGCTTGAGACTGGTTTGATTTAACTGCAACGACGGGTATGTGAAGACATAAGGATGACACACGATGAGTGAATCCCTGAAGTTTGAAGTTAGACATTTGGACAAATTGGATTACCTCTTTATTGATTTAACTTGGTGAAAGAGATACATCTATTTCTATTGTTGCATTATGAGACTCACGAAATTGCCTAAATTAGGTGTGTGTTTCCTGAGAAGAGAGAGACATTTGTTGCTGCATTATGAGACTGAAGAAATCACCTAAGTTGAGTGTTACCTGAGAAGGGGATGAGGTGGAAGATATGACTAGGTTTCCTGATAAGACGAGGCAACTTCAATTTTTAAAATCCATAGGAAAATTCAATACATAAATCTATTTTCTCTCATGGAAGCTATGGGATATTTAAAACTTGAGCATAGAAATCTAATGGATTTGGAATAATCGGTGAGAAAAAAACAAAAGGAGTGAGTTCTAAATGTTCAAACCCATAATTGAGATTGCTATGGTCTTGTATTCCATTTGTATTTGTTCAATCTCCAAAGAAAACTGGGAAGTGATAATTAATGAGAAACAATCATGTTATGATCAACAAAGTAAAATTAGTTGTTGGGAGTAGGCTGTTTGAGCAATATTTTAGACTTTCAGCTAAATAAGTCACAAGGTTTATCATTATGAACATTGATGTAGGAAAGATGGTCCTTTTTGGTTGTGCAAAAAAAATAGATTTATAATTCAAAATCCTAGAAATGTTATCACGTATATCACGAATGTTTATGTTCAGATTTAATAACAAGGTTCCAAGTCATTATGAAAAAAAAATCCCAATTATTCAAGACAAACTCAATTAATTATCAATTTAATAATAATAATATAATTTCCATTTTTTCCTTATTACTTTATAAAAGGGATATTGTGTCCTTATTCTATTTTATCTCTTTGGAATTTTTGGCTGGAAACATTTATTTTTGGGTAAAATCTTGCTTTTTGTTTTTGAATTCAGCTCTTAAAAAACTGCCACTATTATACAAAATTCAAAAATCAAATTTTTGATTCCAATGAATTGCGAACAAATTGCGTAGGAAAATTTGACAAAACAAATATAGCCAAAAAAATCGAAAACATACACTACGACCTATAAAGATGCACATCGGACTGTAAACACACTTGGCCTCTTCGAATGCAATTATTTTTTCATTTGGTTCTTTGTTTTCTTATCTCAACTTCTTACGATGTGAGTCTTCTATAGTTGTTTTGTCTGTGCCTTAACATATCGTTTTCTTATGTTCTTGTCACTGATAGCATCCATCCATTAACAAACCAACAATATATGTGTTTGGTGACTTCCAAAAATTTGACATCCGACATTGCCATGAAAACATCCATGTAGTTGGAGAGAGGATAGAAAATTTTGCAGTGCATTACTTATGGTTGTGGGTAATTTTCCTATCCTATATGTTGTGATCCTTGTTAGGTAGGTTTAATTTTTAATTTTTGAAGGTTGTGGCACTGCTTGCAAGTAATTTATTATTTGTTTGGAAATTTAGAATTAAATTATATATTAAAGTTATTATAATTTTAAAATATACTATTTAAAAAAAATAGCTTTTTTTTTAAAATAAATAATTTTAGTAAGCTTCGAAAATCCTTTCTATTCCATTTTAAAAAATAGGCAGGAATTACATAAACATCATCCATAATTAGATGGCCTCAACTTGCTCATTGGGAAACCATGTATGTTGGCCATCTGACAACATTATATGCCATCCAAAACTGAAAAGCCTGAGAATGTTAAGCAAGGCTATATAAAGTTGAGTGTCTATGCATCTCCTATTTACTCTATGTCTATAATAGAAAGATAAAAATGGCATACTATTCATGTTGGAAGAATCAATGCACCTCTCTAGAATCCGTAATTTCCACCCCGGGGATCCTAGTTACTGGTTTGGAATGTTTACCAAAACCTACGGGTTTGGGTGTAACGGAAAACCTCTACATGGTATCAGAGCTTGGAGCCAGGTTCGATTCCACCAAGTTGTGTTTGAGAGGGGGTGTTGGAAGAATCACCGCACCTCTATAGAATTTGTAATTTCCACCCTGAGAATCCTAGTTACTGGTTTGGAATGTTTACCAAAACCTACGGGTTTTGGTGTCACGGAAAACCTCTACAATTCATTTATACATAGAAAAATTAAGAGTCAAAACTATGCTAAGAAAAGTGATAATCATCAAAAGATTCAATTGGCATCAAGTCTTTGGCACTGGAGCCCGATAGTTCAGTTTGTGGAAGGCAGGGAATATGATTCTAAATATGACCTAAACGAGCATTTTGTTGTTGAATTTGGCATTGAATGAGTTGGAATTCCTTGTCGATTTCCTGTATTTTTGTTGCTAACAATGAAATTCCTTCAAAGATGGATGTTAAAGCTTTTTCCAAGAGATTTTTCATCATCCAAAAAATGTAAAAGGTCTGCGGAACTAGGTGTATTGGCCTTTGGTATGGCCTGGGTTAGGGATGAGATCCTGCCATTCATTTCGCTCCAGTTCATTACATGTTTCCTGCTTCAATTCATTCTCTCAACCCAAAATAATCTAACGAGCATGTGGGTGTGCATTAGTTTGCTAAGATAAAGTTTCAGTTTAAATCATTGTTATTTCTGCGATCTTGATTTCAGGTAGTTCAAGGTTGAGATTGAGTTATTCCACGACCACAACCCTGGCCCTGGCTATGACCTTGACCACCCCTTACATTTCTCCCTCGAGACGAAAGAGTGAGGAGAAAAAACATTAGGCTAAATATTGGACTTGAGGGATGCACTTAGAGGGAAAGTAAATATGATAGATGGACTAACAACCCAATAGACTACAAACTCAAAGAGTTAGAGACCAAACCAACCACGGGATACTAAATGAAAAATCATTATATGGAAATATACTTGAATGTATTTGTGTCAAGGAGAGAAATCTCCTTGAGAGTTAAACAAACTCTACTACCAATGATACCCTGCCAAAGGCTGTCGAAATAAAGCATAGGGGTTTGTTGGCAAGGAAACATAACACAAAGAGGTAAAGGGATGAGGCTAGGAGGGATTGGTCCTTCAACTTTCTTGGTTGTTATTGGGAAATATGAAAATATTTTCCCCTTCATGCTTTGATAATGCCATGCCCTTTAGTGCAAATAAAAAAAACAGAAAGAACATTCCCAAACACCTCCAAAATTTCCCATAGAATACATCAGGATCAACACTATATTCAATGACATCATCCATTTTCTTCGGTGCTTTCAATATGGAGTGAATGCAAAGAGATGATTGTATGCTCGAATGAAGGTTTGTGCAAAGTTGATTTAATGTGATTTGCAAACTCTCCTTGATTTGATGAATTCAGTGACGCATCGTGTAAGCCAACCTCAATTGGATACAACTACCAAACTTTTTGATCCTCTTCACTTGTGCCCAATATAACAGTTTGAAAGTATCACAATCTAAAAATGTGGAAGTATGTAAAGTCTACTATAAGGGGGCCTATCTAAAAATGTGAAAGTATGTAAAGTCTACTATAAGGGGGCCTATCTAAATGTGAAAGTATGTAAAGTCTACTATAAGGGGGCCTATCTAAATGTGAAAGTATGTAAAGTCTACTATAAGGGGGCCTTCTAATGCCCCCACAAGTTGCCACGAGGAGGGCTCTTAACGCCCCCAAAAGTTAGACGAGGGGGGCACCCAACGTCCCCAAACTTTGCAACAAGGTGGTTTTAAACCACCCTCATAAGTTGCTACAAGGGGGGTTGTAAGCCGCCCTTGTACGTTGCTATGAGGGGGATTTTAAATTTCCCACATAGGTCAATTTTCGAGGGGGTTTAAAATCGCCCCCAAAAGTGACTTTTTTTAGGCGATTTACAACCAACCATGAAAGATGATTTTTGAGGGCTATTTCAATCACCCCTAAAAGTCACTTTTGTGGCTGGTTCATATCTCTTAATTTTTTTGTTTGTTTGTCCTCACATCACCCTTAGTCTAGCCCACGTGAAGGGCCCTCATGCCTAATCGACCCTTGCCCGTGTAATATGAGCATTGGATGTTTGGGTTACAGTCATTGTTATTTTGTAAATTGTGAACAAGACGACTTTACACCTTTGAATTTGTGTAAACCTAGTAGTAAAATTCAGAGATCTAGTCGCGAAATTTTACCAGTTATTGCAGCCCACCCAAAATTCAACTAGAATGCTTAAATGTTAAAGTGCATAGTGAATTAAAGTGTGTACTTCTCAAACTTTTTTCTAATCCAAAATAGTGGTTGAGTCATATGCTTTATTACTAAGTGACGGTTGGTTTGAAAAAATAAATGGATATTTTTTTGATAGAATGGTCACATCTTTGGATTCCATATAATGACAATACTAATCAAATTATAAATCACAAGCAAGAGGTAGATGAAGTACACGATCACTGATTTGAATGATTCAAATGTGTTCATTGTGTTTTTTAATTCTACACCTTTTAACTACTATTTTGACTCTCTTTTTTGGAAATTTATTGTTGAATGTTCACCTTTTGTAGATGTGTGTAATCAATCTAAGATCTTTCACTCAAATTAGCTTTTTGTAAATAATATATATATTATGCAATAACATGTACAAAGTTATTTTCAAAATTAGTAAATTTAGATGTAAATTAGAATGCATGATTTTTATTTTTTGATGGCTCTAAGTCGAGTTCATGTGAAAGGTCTAGATGCACTCTTAGAGATCTTAAAGGAGACAAATATTTGATGTCTTGTTTCTTGGATTTCCCATTCACAAATAATGTCACTAATTATGAGGCTTTGATACAAGGTCTTAAAAATGTGGTAGATTTGGAAGTTAAATAGCTCCAACTGATAGGGATTTACAAATAGTTATCAAACATTTAGGAAATTCAATTCACAGTATTTTAATCACCTTAAGAATTATATAGATGAGGCATGGATTATTATTTCTAATTTTGATACATTCAATACTAATTATGTACATTGAAGTCAAAATGCAAATGCAAATTTACTTTCAAACACAATTGCTATATTTATACCACCGAGAAAATTTTCTATGGACATGTTTTCTAATGAACAATTTGTTAGGCCTTCTATACCAAACAATATTACAAACTAGATATTTTTTTGATGATGATGCCCCTATTTAGAATTCCTCACATAGGGAGATACGTTTAGGGGATCACCATTGACGAAAATTGACATTGTGATCAAATTAATACATTGTCTCTAGATGCAAAACTAAAGAGTGAGAACTTATTTCTTAAATATGTGGTTTGAATGGAGAAGTATCATGACCTGGAAGATAAGTTCAAGGGGGGAACAAACTATAAATCCAATACCTACGCAATGCAATATCAGGTAATGAATATCTATAACAAATAATACCCACAAAATATTAATCTAGGAATTAGATACATGCCTATTGAGAGGGCTACATTTTTTCATTTCCTCATGGAATATACAATTTTTTTTCTCCTAGAATTACACTGATTCAAAGATCCATGAAACTAAAATCATTTAGGATGTGATATAATTCAATAATTATATGATCCTATTCAACAAACATTCTTAGATAGGTATTCAACAATTTAATAACAAATGACAATGAAACTCAATAAGTTTTTGGAGGAAAAAATAATATTTGTCATTCATCATGTGTTAGAATTCTTTTAGCATGCAATGTTGTTATCCTCTTGTATTTGTGCTAGAAGGAAATCTAGCACACGTTAGATTTATTGTATCTTGCAATGTTGTTATTGCTAAGATGATTATATTTGCGATAGAAAAAAAATTATTGTGCGTTAAATTTATTTTACCTTGGAATGTTGTTGTTGGCAATATAATTGTGGTTGTACTAAAAGTAAATCTAACATGCGTTGAATTTATTGAACCCTACAATTTTGTTATGTGCTTGTGATTGTGCTAGAAGAAAATATAGCACATTCTAGATTTGTTTTTCCTTGCAATGTTGTTGGAACCATGCTCATGTTTATGTTAGAAGTAAGTCTAACAATCACTAGAGATGTTTGAAGCTATAATGTTGTTATGTTATTATTTGTGCTAAAGGAAATCTAACACTTGTTAGATTTGTTTCATCTTACAATGTTGTTATTAGGAATACACGAGTTTATTATAGAATGAAATCTAGCATGTGTTAGATTTCCTTTGCTTGATAATATTGTTGTTGGCAATATGCTTGTATTTTTGCTAAAAGTAAACATAACACATGTTAGATTTTTTTCACCTTACATTGTTTTTATGTGCTTGAGTTTGAGCTAGAACGAAATTTAGCACACAATATATTTCTTTCAAAATGCAATGTTTTGGTTTGAAATTTGGTTGTTTGTGCTAGAAACAAACATGATAGAATTCTTTGACCTTGTAATGAAATTGGAATTTTACATGTGATTGCGTTAGAAGGAAATTTAGCACATGTTAGATTTCTTTATTGCAATGTTGTTATTGACAATATACTTCATTTCGTGCTAGAACTAAATTTAGCGTGTTTTATATTTTTTTAACCCTACAATGTTGTTATGTTCCTATGTTTGTGCTAGAAGGAAATCTAGCACAGGATATTTGTTTCATCCTGTAATGTGCTTGTGCGTGTTAGAAAGAAATGTAGCATGCGCTAGATTTCCTTGCCTAGTAATGTTGTTGTTGTTGTCAACATGGTTGTGTTTGTGTTAGAACTAAATCTATCATGTGCTATAATTCATTCACATTACAATGTTTTTGTCTTCTTGTGTTTATACAAGAAGGAAATCTAAAACACATTAGATTTATTTCACCTTGCAATGTTGTTATTGGAAATGTGCTTATCTTTGGGCTAGAAGGAAATCTTGCACTCACTAGATTTATTTGACAATGAAATGTTATTGTTGGAAATATGGTTGCTTGTGCTAGAAGGAATTTATCATGTGTTTTGTTTCCTTTAGCTTGCAATCTACTTGTGTTTGTGATAGAATGAAACCAGCATGCACTAGAATTCTTTAGTCCTACAATGTTGTTATGTACTTGTGTTTGTGCTAGAAGAAAATATAGCATGTGTTAGATTTCTTTCAAATTGAAATGTGCTTGTGTTTGTGTTGGAAGAAAATTTAGCATAGGCTAGATTTTTTATACTCTACAATGTTGTTCTTAGCAACATGCTTGTATTTGTTGTAGACATAAATTTAACACACGCTAGATTTCTCACTCTACAATGTTGCTATGTGCTTGTGTTTGCGCTAAAATGAAATCTAACACATGTTAGATTTTTTTTTACCTTGCAATGTTGTTATTGCTAACATGTTTTTGTTTGGGCTAGAATGAAATCTAGCTTGTGCTAGATATGTTTTTTCCTGTAATGTTGTCATTGGAAATATTGATATGTTTGTTTTAGAAGTAAATATATTGGAAATTTTTCTCACCCTACAATGTTGCTATGTGATTATGTTTGCATTAAAAGGAAATATAGTATGAATTATATTTCTTTCACCTTGTAATGTTTTTATTTGCAAGGTGCTTGTGTTTCTGATAGGAGGAAATCTAACATGTGTTAGATTTGTTTTGTCTAGTAATGTTGTTGTTGGCAATATGTTTGTGAATTTGCACTAGAAGGAAATCTAGTACGTGTTATATTTTTTTCACAATGCAATATTATTTTTGACAATATAGTTATTTGTGCTAGAAGGAAATCAAATTTTGTCTTGCATATTTTTATTTTGCAATATGCTTCTGTCTATGCTAGAAGGAAATTTAGCTTGCGCTAGATCTCTTTTTTTCCTGCAGTGTTGTTGTTGACAATATGCTTGTGTTTGTTTGCAATGTTGTTACATTCTTGGGTTTATGATAGAATGAAGTATAGCACACATTAGATTTCTTTCATCTTACAATGTTATTATTCGCAATGTGTTTTTTTTTTTGTTGGAAGAAAATCTTGTGGGTACTAGATTATTTTTTCCTTACAATTATGTTATTAGTAATATGTCCGTGTTTGTGCTAGAAGTAAATACAACATATATTAGGTTTATTTAGCCATATAATAATCTTATTTACTTAAGTTTGTGCTAGAAGGAAATATAACATGTGTTAGATTTTTCTTTACCATGTTGTAATGATGTTGTTCACAACATATTTGTGTTTGTGCTAGAAGCAAATTTAGCACATGTTAGATTTCTTTCACCTACCAATGCTGATATGAGTATTTTTTTTTTTGTCCTCCAGATGGAAGTGTGCAATGCTTAAATTTATGTCCCTTTCCAATGTTTTTATTGGCAATGCACTTGTGTTTGTACTCGAAATAAATCTAGCATGTCCTACATTTAATTTTCTTTACAATATTGTCGTTGGAAACATGTTTGTATATTTGCTAAAAGTAATTCGAGCACATGCTAGATTTATTTCACCCTACAATGTTGTTATGTGTTTGTTTTTATGCTAAAATGAAATTTAACTTACGATATATTTATTTCACCTTGCAATGTTTTTATTGGCAATGTGCTTGTGTTTGTGATAGAGGGTAATATAGCATGTTTGTTTTCACAATGCAATGTTGTTGTTGGAAACATGCTTATGTTTGTACCATATCCCATTCTTAGGCCACATATTCCATATGAAGGGCCTTCTAATCATTTGAGGGTTTAAATTTTTTTATATTGTAACAATAGTTTATGTAGGCATGGACTAAAACCTCATTGTCTCTAAAACACAATGTCAAATTACATAAGCATGGAGATGTCTCAAGAAAGATTATTATTGTAATGTTTTTATTGACAATGTTTTTGTGTTTGTGATAGAAAGAAATTTGGCATGCACTACATTTACTTTACAATGCAATTTTGTTGTTGGCAATCTTCTTTTATGCGATAGAACGAAGTCTAACATGTGTTACGTTTCCATTGCCTTGGAAATATTTTTAATGACAATGTGCTTGTGTTTGCGTTGGAAGGAAAACTAGCTTGTGCTAGATTTCTTTTGGTTTGCAATGTTTTTCTTGGAAATATGCATGTGTTCGTGCTCAAAATAATTCTAGCATGTGCTAGATTTATTTCACCATACAATGTTTTTATTGGCATTATCCATGTGTTTGTGATAAAAATAAATCTAGGATACAAATATTTCGTTTTCTTTGCAACATTGTTGTTGGCAATATGCTTGTGTTTTTGCTAGAAGTTATTCTGTCACATTCTCTATTTCTTTCACCTTGCAATGTTGTTATGTGTTTTTCTTTGTGGTAGATGAAGATCTGGAAGAAAATCTAATAATTGCCATAGTTAATGTCCTTTCATTGTTTTTTGATTTTATGGTTTCTAAAGCAAGCTAAGAATATACATGACTATAAAAGATAAATTTTCTGTAAATATGATGTTGTTGTAGTCTCTACAGTTTTATTTATTTATTCACAATGTAATGTTTTTTGGAAATGTGTTTATGCTCGTGCTAGAAGGAAAGCTAGTAGGTGATAACTTGCCTATAGTCATGATTAAAAGAACATAATAAATTATTTGGGGGTTCCCTTTTTCTAATCAACACCACTATTAGCTATTATTGTGAGTTCTACACTGGTTATTGTTCTTGTTCATTTTTGTTACACATATAATGATGCAATTAGTTATAGTATTTATAAATTCATACTTTCTTCAATAATTCGAAATTATGTTAATAATTTTTTACTTTATTTATTTATTTATTACTATTAGAAACCATAGACTATGAAGCTAGTGAGAATTCGAAGGAAGCATCCAAAGAAAAAGGATGTTCGAGAAACATGACACCAAAATATCTAAATAGTATGACAATTTTATAATTAGTTTATACTTTGTTACAATGGTTAGACATTATGCTAATAAACGGTTGTTGATTAGCTTATATTTATTATTTTATCAGGCCAATGATGAAATGTTTGCACCTTCTTCGAGTGTCCAATTAAACTGTTTTTTCTGATAAAAAAGTTCTCTTATATCTTGATCAACCTATTTGGGATAAATGGTACACTGTTTTTAATTGTTACCAACTAGGAACATTAAAGTGTTCTCCAAGTCAACCTAATTTTGAGAACTAGAAAAATAGGTTACACAGTTTGACAACATGTACTCTTCAGCCCATCAGGGATTAACAATGGAAGAAATTTCTTCAGTAGCAGATAAGCTATTGGATGAAACCATTTGGTTTTTTATTCCACTTAATCATCCAACAAATGCCACAAAATTAAAAGATTATTGTTCTAAATTGAAAACCAACATAACATTATTAGAGGCAATGGTTACATATTGTCAAAGTTATGATGAGAAATTAAATGAGAATACTTTTACCACATTCAACATTCTTGAGAATTATGAAATTAACGATATTATATTTTCCAACTTTTGCAACATGGTGGAGGGGTCTACTTATGTAAAAAGAACACATAATACAAAGATAGATTCCCTTTCTCAGCGAGCATGTGGAGTCCTTGACAGAATGATAAATGGATCAACAAGTGTTCAATGGGTTGACAACAATTTTGAATTTGGTTTTCATTTTGGGGGCTTTCATATTTTGTCAACACTTTTTCACTCTTTTCCAATGTGAGTTGCAAGAAGTTTTACATATTAACCTTATTGTTCTGGATACACTTGCTTTGAAAAAAGAACCATTCCACAAGGATATGATATTGATTTTTTTTTCGATTTCTTATGGAAAAAATGAGTTGAATGACTTTATTACAGTTCTCTTAGTAGAAATTTGGTTTTGTAATGATTACACAAGTTTTTGGAAATTGCCATAAAGAACTCCAAGATCAACTATAAAATGACTAGTGGCATTTATGAATATAAGTCTCAAAACAGATATAGTTATGATATAGTTTTTACTATACATTTCTATACTTAAGAATTAAAAATTTTGGAAGCTTCAAAATACTCTCACACATTTGAAGACACATTTGATGAAAATGAGAGAGATTATGATTTCTAAATGGATTTATTGGAAAAACACCAACAATGTAATGATGCAAAAGTGGTTATTACTCTTTATGCGGGGACAAATGTAATCAAGGCTTGTTGTACATATGGAAGAAGAATTGCATGTGTTGTGAAAACATAGTCACAAAGGATAATCATGTTGAATAATTACAAACATTTTCAACTATCAAATCCAAGATCTATTAACTTCTTAGAAAATTCAGGTACTGCAGTTTCTTTGTTGTTTGTCTTATAATACTTTGGATAATATTTTGTTTATATTTTTAATTGTCAAAGTGTTTACTAAAATGACTAATGATAGAGATTCTGAAACAAAGAATGATGAATGTGGGAAGCAAAAAAATAATCAATATAGTGCTTATGATGTTGAAAAAAGTTTAGAAATGGAAACATGAGGAGAAGAAGTTATCATACTAGGTACATGATTTAGTTTGGTTGTTTCTCCTGTTACTTTTTGAATTCATTTAATTTCCATATTCATAACATTTTTGGATGTCTATTATAGGGAATTATGAGAAGAATGAAATTAATCAAGACAATGACCATGGAATGATGGGGATAGAAATGGGTATTAATCATTGTAACTCTTTTTTTTAATCTAAATTATTATTTTTATTATCGTGAATCATTATAGTTGGAAATAAAGAAAATGAATATAGTGACTAAGGGAATGTCCCACAAAACTACAATCAAGACTAAAATATTATATGGACAATTAAAGATGATTCGTTTTTTGTATAGTTGTTTAATGAATTTTGTTCATTGTCACAATTTATAACATTTTTTTATGTTTATTATAGAGACAAGCAAGGAGAACAAAGACATTGATCAAATGAATGTGAAACAAAGCTTTAATTAAGGACAAAATATAATATCAGGTACTTATAATTTGTCCACTTGTTTTCCTTATTATTTAATGATTTTATTCATTTTCACAATTCAAAATATTTTATATGTTTAATTTAGAGAAAAATAAAGGTAACAAAGATGATGATGAGGTGCAAAGTTACAAATATGAAGATAATGTCATATCAAATACTTATAACTTGTCTTCTTATTTATTTTATTATTCTTTGAACACTAATGCTTGTAACTACCATAACGTTGTACATTTTTATTATAGGAACTAATAGAAAGGACAAAATTAACAATCAAAATAATGTTAAAGGTGCATGTCGGTGTGTTTCTTTTTAAATGTTTCATTACTAAAGTTTTTCTTGGTATTGGTATTTGATTGAATGTTTAATAAGAAGTATTATTGGCAGTTGATTAAATGTTTAATATGTTTACTCCAAGTTCTATCAAGATGATAAAAGAACTTATTATTTCATCTATAAATAGTGAAAAGACCATTGAAGGTAAGTGTATTGTTTCAACAATTTATTTAGTAATTTTTGTAACATGAATAAAATAGTTTGACTAGATTATTTGTCATTGTGTTGCAGCCAAAATAACTGAAAATAAATTAGTTATTATTGAATTGAAGGACACTTTTTATCATAGCATCGATGATGAAGCAACAAACAACGGGCATATTTAGAAAATGGGAACTAACGTTGATTACACAATAGAGAAAAAATTATTTTGGATTCATCCACATGCAAAAACATTTTTTGAAATGTGTTTCAAAAATGAATATCTTGACATTGCAATTTGGACGACAACTTTGAAAGAAAGCACAACAATAGTTTTAAAAAAGTTGGTTTCAGAAACATTCAGGATAAACTTGTGTTTATGTGGAGTTCTTAAGATTGTAAACCACAAAAGGGACATAAGGTCATTAACAATCCAAGCAAAGTTATACACACTAAATCATTGAAAAAAGTGTGGGAAATGCATACCCAATATGATGCAACCAATACTATTATAGTGGATTGTTCACTTGAGAGCGTGAAAGATAATCCCAAAGAAAATGTGATTCTTGCCTCTCCATTCATTGGAACAAATCAAGAGGATAATTGGTTGATCGATGAGATATGGAGAATGTTGCATAAACTCAAGAAGGCTACAAATGTGTGAGCTACTTTTAAAGATATTCAATTACATTTAGAAGTACCTTAATATGACTGATGTCTATTTCATGTTATTATATGTATGACATCATGAATTATTAGATTTATTTCACAACACTAATAAAATAATTGTTGATTTGGTTTGTCATTACTAAAAGAAAAATACTTTTATTTTCCTTATTTTTGGTGAGATATTGTGTTGATAATAATTATTGATTTGAATGGCCATTTAATGTTTTCATATCAAAATTTCCCATGCTATAGAATTTTTTACAATGGATTACATTAAATGTAAAAATTAATAGATCACTGATATATTTGTTTGAATTAGATCATTGCAATTATTTGTTTCAATTTTGGTTTAAGGTATCATTATACCTCTTAGAAATTCGTAATGTGAAGGATGGCCCATTGTATTTTTATAACATTTTGTAATCCATATAAGTTGAGAAACTATATTAGGTTGTACGTAGCACCAACAATAAACATACAATTTGTGCTAAAAGAAGCACCAAAAGAAACTAAGGTAGAGACTCTAGAAACTAGCATATAAATAATTGGGTTTGAAATTTAAAAATTGTATTATATTGTATGTGGAAATTAATATATAATATATTTGTTTACTTTCACTAGACCATTTTAATTATATAATTGCAATTAAAGAAATCATTATAAGTATTAAAATCAATGATTTAAATGGTGGGCCAATGCGTTCTTAGAATATTTTTATTCCATACAAATTAAATAAAGGTATTATGTTGTATGTATGAAGTAAACATATCATTAGTTTGTTCATTTTAATGGGGCCATCGTATTTGTATTTTGTGATTACTATTAACTCATTGGAAAATTCCCTTTGCATACAAATGGAAATAATTCATAATAAATATTAACATCAATTTTAAATTGGTAGGTTTTTATGTCCTTAATCAATGAATTGTTGAAGAGGAGATGTGTTAATATCATACATGTGGTTGCAGTGTAGATGCATATGCGCATTACTACAAGTCAAAAGATGGTGATATTTGAAATGGAAGGAGTATTCTGCTAATCATACGCCAAAGATGAACTAAATTTTCATATTCAAAGAGAACCAGATTGGCGGTTTGGTGATGGGTCCTATTTTTTAAGGCCTTTTCAGTAAAGTATGAAAATGTTGCTTAAAAAATTATGATGTCGCAATATGGAAATTAAATGTCACTGACAAGTACATCCGAAAAGTACTAGAGAAATCAAATATTGATATAGAGGACTTTAAATTTGCACGGGACAGGTCTCATTGTCATTTGCAAACAAAATTGGATGCAGGGAGAACAAGACAATTTTATGAGAAAACGTTCACTAATGTGTGGTCGCAATATGGAGATAATTATGAAGAATCAAATGTATTGCTAATAGATACAACAAAGCATACTTCTCAATTCATTAGATATCGATCAAACCACATGTTGATAAAATCCTATACAGGAAAAGAGCAAGATACTTGGCTTATGCAAGTTTTATTCCCCTTTCTTAAGACACTTCATCTTATCAATAAAAAACATTCGAATGTTCAATAGAACATGCACTTCATTGTATTGGATGGAGATAATTTCCTTTATAAATTTATTGAAAAGTACATTCCAAATTTTTGATACATTTTGGACATAGTTTTTGTTGAATCAATTTGTATGATTTTATATTTTTTGAAATATATGGGAATTGCCAATTATATTAATATGTGTATTTCTTATTATTTATAATTTCTTTTGCAATGACTTTGTTGTATCGATTTTTTCTAAGATGTGTGCATGCATTTTTAAATGAATTGTTTGTCATTTAAATTATCTTGCATGAACCATCGAGGCATTTTATTTTTAATGGCGTGTGTTTATTTATATGCATCAATAATCATAATATATAAATGTGAAATATAAGTTTTGAAATAGAAATCCTTGCAAACGAAGGTGTAATTATTGCTAAAGAAAGTATAATAATTTACTTGATAAATGTTATGTGCACTATTCACTATTCACAATGCATTATTCACTATTAAGGCCAATGGGAAATGTGTCATAGGTGAATGATTTGAACTTTTTGAAGCATAAGATATGTGATTTCTTAATCCATAATTTTCATAAATTTATATGCCTAATAAATTAATGGTTGTAACTGCAATCATATCATATTGAAAATCAACAAGGCACAAAGTCAGTTATTCATTGTTTACATATAAAATGCACTAATATGAGTGCATAAATGTGATTTGTAATTTTTGAGATAAAAATCTATTGTAAGTACTTTTGCATTTCTTAAAAAAACATATAATTAATGATAATGATTTCTAAGTGGACTATCAAGGTTTGATTAGACACTATCATGGATGAATTATGTCTTTGAACTGTAAGGCATCTAATTTCATTACTTAAAGTTATTTTTTTGTAAATTTGTATTTTAAATAAATTGAAATCATATGATTTGAGCTAAATTATATTATTGACTTGTACTTATTTATGTTTATTAATATGATTGTATAAATGTGATATATAATATTCGTATACTATGATGCATTTCTTCCAAAAATAAGTCTTATAATTTATTGATAATAAGTATTAAGTGGACACTTTAGGCTAATGGGTGATGGCTCATAGGTGAATACTACTCGTTAAATTGTAGGGCATTCGATTTTTAATCCATAACTTTTTTTTATATATTCTTAAATCGACTATTTGTATATGCAATTATCTCATCTCACATAATTTAATAAGGAATCGATTTATTGACTTGTATTTCGTTATCACTTGATTTATTAAAGAGTGTATTAATGTCATATTGTCTTGCTTTGAAACAAAGCTCTATGTAAAGAAAAAATATTTTCTTAATAAAACATGGAATAATTAATTAGCAATGTGTTAAGTGGATGATCTATACTCATTAAAGAGATGGGTAAAAAAAAAATAGTTGTATTTAAACTTTTTTCACCATAAGACATTGATTTTCTCATTCATATTAACTTTTTGTCATTTTCAATTCTTAAATAGTTTATTTGTGATTTAAATAATTTCATATAAACCAATATGACTTGAAGAATTCTATTTGGTTATATGCATTGATAGAAGTTTATAAATGTGATGCATTTTTGAAATGTAGCTCTTAATGTAAGTATATATCTATATATATATATATATGTATGTATGTATGTATGTATGTATGTATGTATGTATGTATGTATGTATGAATATATTACAAAACAAATTATAAGTAATTTATAATGAGTTCTAAGTGGCCTATATAAATCCATTTATCGACTTTTATTTTCCTATCATGAGGTTTAATATAAGTGTATAAATGTGACATTTTTTTCTGAAATAAAACTCCATGTAAAATTAAATTTTTCTCATAACAACACATGGAATAATTATTTGGTAATGAATTTTAAGTATATCGTTCAAGTTCATTTAGTATACAAGTTATAAATAAATGAATTTAAACTTTCTACAACATACGACATTTGATTTTCCCACCCCTATTAATATTTGGTAAATTTCAATTCTTAAATAAATTATTTGTAATTGAAATAATCTCATATAAGCCAACAAGACAAGTATGTAATAAATTCTATTTAGTATGTATGTATGTATAAATGAAACGTATTTTTGAAATCAAGTTCTTAATGTAAATAAGAATATATTTTTTAGAAAATTAATAATTTAAAATTAGTTGTTGATGAGTTCTAACTCATTCATTTTATTTTGAATCAACAACTTTTTCTAACTATGCATTCTTAAATAAATTATTTCTATATGAAATCATGCCATATAAGTCAATAAGTCAAGAAACCATTAATTGATTTTATTTAACTATCATGTGTTTTAATATGAATGTATAAATGTGACATTTCTATTTCTAGAATAAAAATCCATGTAAACAAAATGCATTTTCAAATAAAACATGGATTAATGAATTTACAATGAGAATTAAGTAGACTATCTAAGCTCATTCAAGAGATGGGCCACAAATGGACGTCTTTAAAAAAATTTCACCTTATGACATGATTTTCCCATCAAGATTAACATTTTGTAAATTTCAATTCTAAAGTAAATTGTTTCTACTTAAAATAATCTCATAGAATCCAACAAGACTTAGAAGCTATTTATTCAATTCCATTTAATTATATGTATTGATATAAGTTTATAAATGTAATTTATTTTTGAAAAAAAGCTCTTAACATAAGTAAACATACATCTTTTACAAAACTAATTAGAATCAATTGATAATGAGCTTTAAGTGGTTTATTCAGGCTACATGAAAAATCAATTGTCATAGATGAATGCCTTTTAATACATATTTAATATGCAAATCAATATCTTAATGATAATTTATTTGTATTTAGATTAAGTATTTAATAATTAAAGAACACGTGGACTAATATAAATTTCAACTAAAATCCATGAGTTATGTTTCACAATTATTTCTCCCTGATTAAAAATTCTTATAATTTCTCCTCTTAGTGAAAGTAATTATTGATCATGGTTTTCCATACAATTGGTTGGTGCTATTACATCGAGACTATTATTGGTTTTTAAAATCTTGACAAGGAGAGATAAATATCCACACTACCATCAACTATACTAATCTTTGAAAACCCTTGGCTCCACTACTTACAAGAAGACCACTAATTGTTGTTTTACTTCAATTTGTGACATTGTCCATCACAATGGAATGACTCAAATACCCATTTAAGAACTCTCATTTGATTTACTTGGCTTTGAGTGGAGATAGATCAATGGTGCTTAACCTTCTTGAAATACCTAGATCAACAATGCATAACTTTTATAATGGATGCCTGGATGCTATGAAGACGAATGGTCACCCCCTCATTAGTGCTTCATAAAGGCACAAAGGGAACATAGGAAATTGAGCACAAATACATTTTACTAAGT